>VYXF01001782.1:135874-155990 GCA_013397295.1 Polioptila caerulea
TGCTAAAAATGCTGCAGTGCTGGGTGGGACCGTGTCCTCAGAGAGCCCCTACGGGGGCCCTGTGCAGGGCCTGACTCTCGGTGGGCGTCCTCCGAACCCCGACACTTTCTTCTGATTGAGTACTGAGAAGCGTGCAGTGTTGTTTATAGCAGTGTGATTTTTGCAGCAAGGTGAAAGGGACCTGTTGTTCCCATTCTAGCGTGAGGGAGTTCTCATTGCTGCAGTAGATTGCCAGGCTTTCATGGTGGCAGATGTCACTCAGCACTCAGGGCCCCCAGGGTGGCAGGAGAGAAAGCTATGGATCTTCTACTATTGTGGCACATGGTACAAAGCCAAGCAGGCCATGAAGTGTAAATAAAAGTCCTGCATTTGATGGTACAAATAACATAGCGGGCTGACCCATGAGGTCAATGGGTTATGTATGGTTAATGATAAATAACAGGACTTAGTGTTCCAGCAGGTACATATTAGCACAGAGAGAGTAGGAGTTGGGAAAAGTGCTTCCATTGAGGCACAAAATGGAAATGCTATCTTAAGAAAGCAAGAGCAGTTCTTCAGCTTGGTTTCCAACTGTGACGCCAGTCCTGCACAGCAGAGGCTGGATAGACTGGCACTGTGAATCTCAGCTCGTCTTTGTCCCTTCTTTCCAATGCACAGCAGTGACTCTTACTTCTCGAAACTCCAGTGCTGTGTGCTTCGCTTCTTTCTGTCTTTATTCTCCTAGGATCCATTTTATGTGATTTCATTTTTATTTTCATGCTGAACTCCTTTCACTGAAAGGGAACCCATTAATTTCTTTCTATTAATTGTGGCTGTCATGTGAAATATTTATCCATTTTTTTGCTTCACATCAAGCAAAATGCTTTCAGCTCCCACTGAGATTAGCTAAGATGGGGGGAAGGGATGGGAAGAATACTAGTTTGGTCCTCAATACTTCTCTTTCTGAGGTATTTTCCCAACACTACAAGTCACATAGAGAGGCTAGAGTCTGCATTCTACATGCAGGGTGGTGAATGGTCTCCCTTGGTGTTTGATGTGTAAAACTGGAAGGACTCTAAATCCAGAGTGTTTTCTGTCTACTTTATTTCCTTTTTCCCCCCCAGCTGTTCTAATGAATAACCTTGCCTTTCCCTTACATTCTAAATATTGCAAAAGCCTTGCTCCCCTTATATTCTTTGCCTATTAGGTCTGCAGTTGCTACTGTAAAGATTTATGTGTCATCTTATAGAGGAAAATTATTAATAATAGTTCTTGTCGAATCAGATCTTTAAATAGCTATGTCTCTCTTATCCCTTCTCCTGACCTGCTTTACTAGAAGCCTTTCCTCATTCCCACTGTGTCTGTGTTTTCTCTGACGACTGTGATTAGGCAGCCTTTTCCTACTGATGGTCAGGTGTGGCTGCATCTGAGCTGTTCCCTCAAGCATGACACCAGATCTGGGGCTTCTGAAAAGGAAAAACAGGTATTTTTTTCCCCTGGTGTGACCTGAAGATCACTACTGTGCACTGCTGGAAGTCCTACTTCCTCCTCAATTTGCATTATGTTTTCAGCTAGCTCTTTGGTGATGTGTGATGCCTTTCTTTATTCCTGGTATTCCCTAATCTAGATATTTTTATGGTCTTTTAGTGACAGAAGAGTAAATTTTATTTTTTTCTCACAGTTCTATGGTAAATTTAGTTTGGGTTTATAGTCTCCATTCTTTTCTAGTCTCTCTGGAGTAAGATTTCTTTCCTTTCTGCATCTCTCCTGAATTCTGAGTAAATGACTTAAGTCCATAAATACACTTACCCATATAGATAATTCCATGGATTTCTAGTCCTGTATTTATCTACTGCTATTAATACAAAGCAGTTTCATGGAAACTTGCATACTTGAGCATTGTAGCTAATGATGCAAATCCAAGCTTCCATTTATATATGTAGGATATTAAAAAAAGCGAAATATATTCACTTCATATATTTAAAAGGAAAAAATGAGTTAGAAAATGTAGTGCAAAACTGAGAGGTGGGAAATGTTTAAATGTAATATGGGAATGAAATGTGAGATTTTTCTTAAAATGCAAAATCACTATTTTGGAACTGTGAAAAAATACAGTTTCATTTAAAAAATACAATTAAAAGGCAAAAGGAGAAATAATGTAAAAGCCACATGGGGAAAATGGAGATTAGCAATCATTAAGAGATAGAAGTCAAATAACTGAGCNCGTGCGGGAAGCGGCGAGCGCGGCCCTGACCCCATCCCGGGGTCTTGTGCGCCTCCCTCTCTGCTAAAAATGCTGCAGTGCTGGGTGGGACCGTGTCCTCAGAGAGCCCCTACGGGGGCCCTGTGCAGGGCCTGACTCTCGGTGGGCGTCCTCCGAACCCCGACACTTTCTTCTGATTGAGTACTGAGAAGCGTGCAGTGTTGTTTATAGCAGTGTGATTTTTGCAGCAAGGTGAAAGGGACCTGTTGTTCCCATTCTAGCGTGAGGGAGTTCTCATTGCTGCAGTAGATTGCCAGGCTTTCATGGTGGCAGATGTCACTCAGCACTCAGGGCCCCCAGGGTGGCAGGAGAGAAAGCTATGGATCTTCTACTATTGTGGCACATGGTACAAAGCCAAGCAGGCCATGAAGTGTAAATAAAAGTCCTGCATTTGATGGTACAAATAACATAGCGGGCTGACCCATGAGGTCAATGGGTTATGTATGGTTAATGATAAATAACAGGACTTAGTGTTCCAGCAGGTACATATTAGCACAGAGAGAGTAGGAGTTGGGAAAAGTGCTTCCATTGAGGCACAAAATGGAAATGCTATCTTAAGAAAGCAAGAGCAGTTCTTCAGCTTGGTTTCCAACTGTGACGCCAGTCCTGCACAGCAGAGGCTGGATAGACTGGCACTGTGAATCTCAGCTCGTCTTTGTCCCTTCTTTCCAATGCACAGCAGTGACTCTTACTTCTCGAAACTCCAGTGCTGTGTGCTTAGCTTCTTTCTGTCTTTATTCTCCTAGGATCCATTTTATGTGATTTCATTTTTATTTTCATGCTGAACTCCTTTCACTGAAAGGGAACCCATTAATTTCTTTCTATTAATTGTGGCTGTCATGTGAAATATTTATCCATTTTTTTGCTTCACATCAAGCAAAATGCTTTCAGCTCCCACTGAGATTAGCTAAGATGGGGGGAAGGGATGGGAAGAATACTAGTTTGGTCCTCAATACTTCTCTTTCTGAGGTATTTTCCCAACACTACAAGTCACATAGAGAGGCTAGAGTCTGCATTCTACATGCAGGGTGGTGAATGGTCTCCCTTGGTGTTTGATGTGTAAAACTGGAAGGACTCTAAATCCAGAGTGTTTTCTGTCTACTTTATTTCCTTTTTCCCCCCCAGCTGTTCTAATGAATAACCTTGCCTTTCCCTTACATTCTAAATATTGCAAAAGCCTTGCTCCCCTTATATTCTTTGCCTATTAGGTCTGCAGTTGCTACTGTAAAGATTTATGTGTCATCTTATAGAGGAAAATTATTAATAATAGTTCTTGTCGAATCAGATCTTTAAATAGCTATGTCTCTCTTATCCCTTCTCCTGACCTGCTTTACTAGAAGCCTTTCCTCATTCCCACTGTGTCTGTGTTTTCTCTGACGACTGTGATTAGGCAGCCTTTTCCTACTGATGGTCAGGTGTGGCTGCATCTGAGCTGTTCCCTCAAGCATGACACCAGATCTGGGGCTTCTGAAAAGGAAAAACAGGTATTTTTTTCCCCTGGTGTGACCTGAAGATCACTACTGTGCACTGCTGGAAGTCCTACTTCCTCCTCAATTTGCATTATGTTTTCAGCTAGCTCTTTGGTGATGTGTGATGCCTTTCTTTATTCCTGGTATTCCCTAATCTAGATATTTTTATGGTCTTTTAGTGACAGAAGAGTAAATTTTATTTTTTTCTCACAGTTCTATGGTAAATTTAGTTTGGGTTTATAGTCTCCATTCTTTTCTAGTCTCTCTGGAGTAAGATTTCTTTCCTTTCTGCATCTCTCCTGAATTCTGAGTAAATGACTTGAGTCCATAAATACACTTACCCATATAGATAATTCCATGGATTTCTAGTCCTGTATTTATCTACTGCTATTAATACAAAGCAGTTTCATGGAAACTTGCATACTTGAGCATTGTAGCTAATGATGCAAATCCAAGCTTCCATTTATATATGTAGGATATTAAAAAAAGCGAAATATATTCACTTCATATATTTAAAAGGAAAAAATGAGTTAGAAAATGTAGTGCAAAACTGAGAGGTGGGAAATGTTTAAATGTAATATGGGAATGAAATGTGAGATTTTTCTTAAAATGCAAAATCACTATTTTGGAACTGTGAAAAAATACAGTTTCATTTAAAAAATACAATTAAAAGGCAAAAGGAGAAATAATGTAAAAGCCACATGGGGAAAATGGAGATTAGCAATCATTAAGAGATAGAAGTCAAATAACTGAGCCATTTGGTGGGGAAACTGAGAGGATCTCTGTGCATGTATGGGAGGTACTGTGAGTGTAAGAACATGAGCACTACACGTCATCTTGTAGAGCCTGTGCTTTGTGGATTCCACAGTCAACAACTGATGCTATGACAAAAACCATCTGCATGGACTGTTCTGAAGTAGTAAGGTCCTGCAGGGATTTATTGTATCTTGTTTAGGGGTCTTCTCTACCTATAAGTAGAGTAAAAAATAGTTGCTTACAAAATGGTGACAGTAGAAAATGATGAATTGGGAAAGATCCAGTCTAACAGGCTGCTTTGCATAACTTGGTGGGCACATTGAACAACATGCTCTTTAACATCCCTGCACTGAAGGAATTAAAAAAGAAAAGATTCATCACTGTTGATAAACAAGGGATTTTATTGTTTTTAGGCTTGCTCTGAAAAGTCTCCAGGGTGAGACTGGTATATCTCATATGTACTGAAAAGAATTCTTGGTATCTCAGTGTAGCTGAGAAAGTGAGGAGAGCCACTGGATGCTGAAGCAGAGGAACACAACAGTTTGGGGCCGTAGTGAGGCCCTTGGGAGAAAACTGCTCAGTCCTGGTGTCTGTACTTCCCATTCTTTCTGGCTGATGATAAGTTGGAAGAGTTACAGGATTGCCTGTGAGGTCTGTAGAGGATCTTTTATAGTGGCATGTTTAATAACCTTCATCTGTTTGGTCATGGTCCTTGGTAAGCACGATCTGTCAGTGTGGTCTGTAAGAGTTCTTGTGTTATTTTATAGGAGAGTTGATTTATTTGATCTGGTGGCCCTTGTGTGATGATGTGGATAGAGTGAACAAATGGCTGTGGTGCTCCTCACAATCCTGGGCAGAAATGGTAGGAAAATGCCAGGAAGCTTCAATGGCCACTTGATCCTGGGGCATGAGGGAGGGGAGGGCCAGGCCTCACATGGCATTTGGTTGTTAACTGGCTGTGGCTGCTCATGGACAGGAGGGGGTCTCTCCCAGCTGTATGAGAGTCAAACTGCTCTGATACTGGGCTACCTAGCAGAATTGAATATGAACCCTTCCATTTTTTCATAAACCTCTGGCAAATTGTGTAAAGAAAACACACACGTCTCGAAGTTGGAGACAAAAACTGAACTGAAAGTCAGTGTGTGCTAAGCCCTGGATTACAGACTGAATGTATCACAGCAGGGTTGGTGTTTCCATGTTTCTGGCAGCTTAGGAACAAGGGACTCTGCCTGAGTATCTGGCTAGTCTAGCAAGCATCCTCTGACCTTTCCCATCCTTCATGTTCAATCAGGAGAAAGGACTCGTCCAGAGACACTCACATGTACTCTTCCAAGGGCAGTGTGAGTTCCAAGGGGAACCTGTCTGCAGCTGCAATCCTGAAGGGTAAAAAAAAAACATGTTGAGGACAAGGTGTTAGAAACAATGTTGGCTGTGAGAAGCACAGGAATGTAGCTGGGCTGTGAAAGTGTCAGTGTGACACTGCTGGATGCAGTTCATGTTTATGTTTTAATCAAGAAAATTGTACATGCACTAGGACTCTCAGAGCGTTCTGTAAAGCCCTTAGAAATGCTGGGATCAGGCTGTCCATCTAACCTTTTTCTGGGATGTGTGCGTTATGGTAAGCTAATGACTTGTGCACCTGCCTCCTTCTGTCCTGTATTCCCAATGTACTCGTGTGCCAAAACAGACAACACACACTTGTTGCTCACCACATGACTCTGTTCTATTCAAGCCCTTGCCTGAAGGCAAAGGTTTTAATTTTGGCAGGCTTTCTTATGGTGCTTGTCTGAGTGTGTTGTAAACAAAAGGGAAATCACTTTGCTAGCAGGTTTCTGAAATGGAGAGCAGGATACTGTCCCTATTTTAGAGACTGCAATTTCAGGTGTGTATCTTAGGTCCAAGGACTTTTTGGAGTACCTTTGAAACACCTTTCACTTAATAATAACTTTGGGACTGCAAACCTGATTTTGATTTTTATTTTTTTCTTGAATGCTTAGAGAACAAGGTGTTATATGACTTTAAATGGAGTCCTGTGGAGTACCTGGCCATATTTAAGTGCATGGCATCTCTGCAAGTGAGACCTAGAGATTCTCTCAAAAAATGGGAAACACAGACTAGTGATGGCAAATGCAAAATCGGGGTACTGAACATTGCCTGGGTGCGTGTTAAAATTTCCTGGGAGAAAGGGGCTTAGGTATTCAGCTGAGAGATCACACTCACTGCTTCCCCCATTCCCTGACTCTCTTGCCTGCCTATTTCAGCTTTTCCAGCAGATCTACAGGGAGAGGCCTCCCTTGTTTTGCCTATAGTGGCTCACATCAGAGTGGGTCCAGCCTGTGCTCTTGGGAAAATAGAATCTTGTTGGAAAAATGGCTTGTGCTGGTTTAATCAAAGGCTGTTGCCAAGCCTATGGATTAGAGGTTAGCACTGAGCAAAAGCCCTGAAATCTGTGCACTCCTGAGCTTTTTTTAATATAATTGTATGTGCTACCTATATAAAATTTGCAGTTTGAATTCTGGGGAAGAAGAGATTAGGAGTATAGTTTTTAAACCAGAGGCAGAATGAATTGATATCTAAAAATTTCTAAATAACCAGTTTTGTATAAGAAGGTGGAGAGGTTTTAGTTTTAGCTTACATGCTAAACTCTTGGAATAATAAAGGGCAAATATTTTTCTTAGTGACATCTTAGCTGAGAAGTCCATAGCTTTGATCATAAGGGATGTGCGTCTCTAGTCTCTGCTTTACCTTTAATGAGCTATAAAAATAGTAATCCTTGCTCTTGTTTAAATGCTGCTTCATATGAACTACTTTTATGATGAGAAAATATAAGTGCATAGATCATACTTTTAATGAATGCAGTACATTGTAATCTGAAATCTGATGTCATTAGTTTGTTCTATATACATATTTCTCAATAACACATGCAAATCGTATCCATGTTGAAATTGAGTTCAGTCAGCAGTTACAGGTGGAATTTGATTAGATACAGTGATGTGTTGGATATGGCCAAAGTTCTTAACTCAGATGTCTGCAGCCTTTGCAAATGAACTGGCACCCTCTGACACTGGGTTGTGTTCACTGGTTGTGTTGATCATTGGCTCAGGGGGCTCCACAGCCTTGCAGCTTAATCAGTGCAAGGAGGGAGCACTGCTCAGCAGGAGAGGGCCACTGGCTGCAGGTGAAGGGCAGCACCTCTGTGTATGGTGTGCAGCTGGAAGTGCTCTGTGGTGCTAGGGAAGCAGCAGGGAGCCACGGCAAGGGGAGGGGTGGTGGGAAGCACAGCTGAGAATGGGAGCCCACTTGAAATTGGAGGAAATTCAGATCACCTTTCCCTCCCTGGCCTCGTGGCTGGAATTGCCTGGGCCTTTTGTATGCAGCTTCTGATCTTGTGAAATGGGGGCTTCCTCTTTGCAGGTCCATGCAGAAACCAGGTCAGTACAGTCCCAGTGAACATTGTTAGAGAACAAAATCATGCTTCTCATTGCCGTGGGAACCACACAAAGCTCAGTTCTTCTCCTGGGTTTTCTAGTGTCTTTTGCAAAGCTGATCATTGTATCTGCAGCTCCCTGCTACTGATTGTTCACCAGCTTAATTAGCTCACAGTTGATTGTTTTTGAATGGTTCTGCTCCAATATTCAAGTAGCGGTAATGATCCTGTAGCCATTGTTTAAGAGGAACTTCTTGTACTATTTATCGCTTTTACTTTTCTGGTTGCTCTCTTCTACTCCACCATCCATGTTTATTCTCCCTCATTTTCCAAATTAAAAATCCCTTTCAAGAAGAGCATGCTTGTAAGTTCTCATTTACATCTGGGGTACACTTTTCTTTAAGCTATATTGGAAACAAGCCTACCTGGGTACTACTGTTCATTAAAAGTAAAGCAAAAAGCCAATGACTACTGGAATGAATTCAAAAGGTTTTCCTATGCAGTTCATTTTCCAGCATTCATTCAAAATTTTCAGAGTGTTTCAATTCTGTCTTCTTAGAGATGAAGCAGTCCTGTTGGTACTGGCCATGTTCGTGTCTCCTTAGACATCCCAAAAAGATCATAGCTGTTCCTCCAGAACGCTTTTAGAGATGTTTTTCCTGACTGTCATTACTGTTTAACTTCAGCTGTTGCTTCTTGGAGAGAGCACCTGGCTCCTGCTTTGCTGGTGTTTCTTTGTAGGTTCTCTCCGCTCCTAATCCCAAAGCCTTTGAAGTAAACAGCTCTTTTTTGGTTACATTTGCTCCGTTACTGAACTAAGGCTTCCCCTGTGCGAGCTCTGCTGGGCCAGCCAACTCAGCAGCAAGTGCAAGGCAGAGGGGTTTCATGCAGTTTCACACTGATGTCTCTTTGCAGGAGTTATTCAGCGCTGCACTGCTGTGAAGTACCACTACACCTCCAGCTCTCTGCCTCGCAACTTACCCATCAACATCACCAACACCATTCGGCAGGATGAGTGGCACGCGCTCCGTAAGTGGCCCAGAGCAGGGCACAAGAATGCTCTTGTTTGGATCACTAAATGCCTTAATGCAATGCCAGCTGAGGGCTCAGAATCACCTCATCTAAGCATGGCATTGGGCTCTCAGCATAGATACAGATTGATTAGCGAGGAAGTGCAAGCAGCCAACTGTATGGTGGGAAGCGGACATGAGATTTGGAGGGGCTTAAAGCTGGAAATTCAGGAATACAGTTGTGTGTAGTGAATTGCAAGGTATAATGTACTCTGGATCTGGGCACAGACAATTCCTAGCTGGTTTACAGCAAAGGTGCTGCATCACTGTATAGATCCTGTTGCAATTTTCTATGTGCACACCAGTGACCTGATGCAACCCTGTGGTGACGAGTTCTTTAAGGGAACATCTCAGTTTGTCTTTGCACCTGGCCCACAAGCTGCCTTGTGACCAAGTCCTTCCCACAGGTCAAATAACTGACCTGTAGCCTGTGACTGAGATGATTTAATAATTCTTTTTCTGGTCCCGCTTCTCTCTGTTTTTTTTGTTCTATTGCTCATTATAATTCAGCATAGCCCCTGTCATGTGAGCATCGGTGCCAAGGAAAGCCTAGGTCAGCTGGAGACTGAACTAGGAGGAGACAAGAACAGCAATTTTACTAAGGATAACAAAGTGTTTTTCATGTCACTGGTACCCAAGTTTTTTTTAGAGCTTCTTACTGGCATTGTTCCCATAATATTGTATTGATCAGCTGTCTGCTTCTGTCCTCCCACTATTCCTCTTTTCAGTTCACACCATGTGCCTCCCATGCGCCAATCCTTTAGTCCTCTCCTGTGTCCCCTCTTCCTTCTTTTGTTTCTATTTTCAGCAGAAAATTTTCTCCCCCAACAAACTCTATCCCAAAGAAAGATGCCACACCAAAAAAAAAAAAAAGAAAACAAAGCCCTTGCAGTACTAAAATGACTTTGTGATGCCCTCCTTCTGTCCCATGCTGGGGAGTATTTGGCTGGTACTTCTCTGGATCAGGACAGAAATGCTCTCCAGTTGCACAGTGCTCAGCACAATGGAGCCATTTTAGATGGATTCCCTTAGTTTCAGTGTAATGGACAAAATATCTACATCAAAGAAGCTACAGGAGGAGAAGCCCATGGTTGAAGTATGAACTTTAAAACCAGTAAATCCACATCTGTCTAGGCTCTGCCCTGGCTGTTCTCTCTAGGTACTGCCATCTTCATGTCTTTTGTCTTGCTTTTCTCCTTTTCCTTCAGATCTGCGGAGGATGACAGCTGGCTTCATTGGCATGGCAGTCTCCATCATCCTGTTTGGGTGGATCATTGGTGTGCTGGGCTGCTGCAAACAGCAGGAGCTCATGCAGTACGTGGCTGGGCTGCTCTTCCTAATGGGAGGTGAGAGCCTTTCATTTCTGCTCCTCAAGTCACCATATTCAGTATTGCTGCCTTGTAAAAGTAAAAGTAACATCAGCCACATGAAGCAGCTACTTAGTGCAGCAAACTGTCAGCACAGAGCAGTTACGACTTCCAGCACTGGGCAGGACCTGTGCTTGTGTGGGTATTGTGTGTTTCTCAGGACACCCCATGTGTGTGCATGAGCCTTTTGCTCTAGAGAGCTGGTGTGTAGCCACGGGAACCATGTGCACAATGAGCACAATCCTCTGGCTTGCTCCAAGTGTGCAGCCTGTGGCTCCTGTCACACAGCTCAGCCCAGTTTTCTCTAGGAATCATTAACAAACATAAGTTGATGTAGAGCACCTTTCTGGTACTCAGAGATGCTTAGATGTAATGATGAAGTCCAAACCAGCCAAGCCTGGAGAGGATACTGGCCTGGTGATAAGGACTTGAACTCAGTGCTTGCCAGGGGTGTTACATCTGTTTGTCCTGGGTGGGAGCAGACTTTCTGTATGACCAAAGATTTTTCGGAACTTTGATTTTTCAACTTGAAAATGGGCAGTATAGACCTGGAGTCTAATGTACTAGCGTATATTAGACATACTAGAATGCCTTGTGTCTTCTTAGGCTTTTTTCTCCACTATACAGGTGTTCAGTGAATGTGTAGCAGATGACAAAAACCTGGGCATGCTTTGTGGGCCTAGGGTACAGCTGGCAGAAATGTGCATGCTCCTAGTGAAAACCAAAAAGTGCTGCACTTTGCAGCCCTGGGATTCAGTGAGCTAATTACCTTTCATAGGAGAAACTGCCCAAGTACTGTCTGGACCCTGATGACATTAGACACTGGAAAAAGTCTCAGGAGAATCAAAGCATGATGAACTATGACTGAGTTCAAAAATGCAATGAAAAGTGCTAAGATAATACTGGTTATTTGTGAAGCAAGGTATCCTGTAGTCCTACATATTTTCCCTTCTTTTTTTTTCTCTGCCTTACAAGGAGAGTGGCTGGTAGGACTGCAGAAAAAAAACCCAAGGGTAATTCATGATTTCAAAATTTCATGACTTTGAAAATACTGAGGGAAAAAACCAGAGCATAATTAACCTGTCTGAGGGCAGTGTAGAACCCTCTTGCTTTTCTCCTGCAGGTACTTGCTGTATCATCTCACTCTGCACATGCGTAGCCGGGATCAATTTTGAGTTATCCCGCTATCCTCGCTACGTCTATGGGCTGCCAGAGGACATCAGTCATGGCTATGGCTGGTCCATGTTCTGTGCCTGGGGGGGCTTGGGCCTCACCCTGCTGGCTGGGTTCCTCTGCACTTTGGCCCCATCCCTCAACACCTCCCGGGCATCCGTACAAAAACCCAGACAAGAAAATGGGGCCGTGTGACCCCAGAGGGCGTGAGGAGAGACTCTGGAAAGCGCAGCCTGGGCAGAGCTGTGGGTTAACACCAGGAAGAGGTGGCATGTCAGCGTGTGGAGAGCAGTGCCAGAGCTGTTGAAATGCCAGCCCATGGGACACTGCCACAGCCTCCAGTCGCAGACACGGACATTGCAAGTAACTCCAGGTTTGAATTATTGGCAACTTGATCATTGATGGTTTTAAGGGGGACAGTTCTTTCGATTTGTTTTTCTTCTGTTTACAAGGGATTAAGTCCAAGGTTGTGTCTTTTTTTGTGCTGTTTTTTGAACTGTACCTCCATGGTCCTGTTATTGTCCAGTTGTAAGGGATGTTTACGCACCAACTCTATTGCTGCAGGTCTGTGTAATTCAGACCCAATTTAGGGCAAGGAGCTAAGTGAAGTTGGCTTGAACACTTTTGCAACAGGCATGTCTAGTGTTGGCTCAGGCCATCCTTTCCCAAAAGAACCTTGATCTAAGCCGAGGTTTAGGCCAAAGAATTAGCCCATTCTTAGTATTAATTTATTTCAATCAGAAACCTGTGCTATTCCATGCTGTGGATTCAGCTATTTACTCACTACTCAAACTGTTTCCAAAAGGAGCTAGCTGTAACTGAGCAGCAAGACTCCAAGAAAACTCTTATGGACTCTGGGAAAGCAGAGGAAAGTTTTTCTCACCTTCTTACACCATGAAGGTTACTCATTTGGCTAACTAACATACCCTTGTTTTAATAGGGAGATGTATGCAACATGCAGCTTTTTAACTATTCCACCAGAGGTATATTTTTCAAAATATGTCATCATTTGAGCTGCCAGGATCAACTTTCACTTCTGAACTAACTTGTGGGTGCAACTCCTGTTCTGTGAAAAGAGATGAGTAATTCTCCCTGAGCTCAAATAACAGTACTGCTAAAATAGCAGATGTACAGCCCCCTCTAATATTAGTGTCCAAAGGAACCACAGTGTATTTTCCTCAGGAACGTGTGGCTTCTGCTCAGTTCTCCACTCACTCCCTTCCAATGTCAAACGCCCTGAGCGCAGCGTGTCAAGAACACGCGTGTTCTGCTGGAACAAGATCCCTCTCCAAAATGAGCACTAAGGAGCTTGGTACCAGCACAAGTACTAGGGCTAACTCAGGAACATCAGCCAAAGTACTTTGGAGTGCATTTTTCTTTCATTCATCTATTCTTTATTCTTCTCACATCCCCGCCCCTCTCCCAAGTGTCCAAAAACTGCACAGGTAAAGATGAGATGGCCAGCATTTGGAGATGTTTACATTGTATTTAAAATACAATACAGTGGCATGTAAGATACTTAATGCTAAAGTCAGTGTATTTATGAAAAGTGTAATTTTTAAATGGAAGTTGTAATTCTCAACTGGCATTAAAAGTACTGAAAGACTTGCTCTGTGGATGGAACCTCGAATTCTTTATGACTAATGACACAACTGATTCCCCAGAGAGCTCACATACACATACCAGGAACTATGTTAAAGCTTCCAAGGGTTAAGTTCAAGTGACAAAGTTAAAACATCATTCATGTGTGAAATGTGTTCACCCTTGCAAAATGAGTGTTCAGAAGTTTCAAATTCTAACAAGGCTGTAGGCTGTTCACTGGCTGTGCAGGCAAGAACCGAGGAGGCTGTCTGAGCTGCAGGTCATCACTGTCACAATACACTTACTGCAGTATAGCCTCTTGGTCCTCATGAGGAAGAAACAAGGAGGGTTTAATCAGCTCTAGCTGGAGGAAGGTCCAAAGGCAGCATGATGGGCACTATGGAGAGGAGGCTTTCAGCCTCCTTTACACCGGTGTAGAACCACCGAGCAAGGGCGACAGCCCCAACACATCATGGGTTTGTTTTTAAAGGGAAAAAATGCTTTATTTTTTCCAGACAGAAAGTAAGTGATACAGTCCAGTTTAATCCTGTCCTCTGCCAAGGCCACAACCATGACTGGGCAGGGATCAGGCATAGTACTGCAGATTGGCTTTCTTCTTTGCTTGAACCTCCAGGATTCCTTCCATGTAGTCCTCGTGCGTGAGCTCTGTAGCTCCACGGCGGAGGGCAATCATCCCCTGCCCAATGAGACGGTATTTAGAGAGGGAATGTGAGCACCACACCAGTTCCAAATACTTACTCCATGCTAGCTCTCACATTTCCCTCCCATCAGTGCTATTCCTGTGAAGGAATACTTACCGCTTCGACACACACAGCCTTGCACTGGGCTCCATTGAAATCATCTGTGCAGCGAGCCAGTTCCTCATAGTTCACGTCAGGGCTGATGGAGGAAATGGGAAAAAAAGTCTTTGAGAGCGTGTACCAAACAGAAAAAACAACAACATAGGGAGGTTCCTCAGCCCTACAGTGAGCTCCCAACAAGTGACTGCCAACCACTTCTCAGCCCTGAGGTACCATCTTGAGTGACAAAAAGAGCCCCAGAAGGCAATACCTGACATTCATTTTGCGTGAATGAATCTGCATAATTCTGGCTCTGGCCTCCTCATTAGGCATTGGGAACTCAATCTTCCGATCTAATCGTCCAGAGCGGAGCAAAGCTGGGTCCAAGATATCAACCCGGTTGGTTGCAGCAATCACCTAAGAGTAAAAGGAGGATCATCAGTGTGAGGCACCTGAAGACAGGCCTCTTCTCCCCAAAGATTCACCAGGCTTCTCCCCTGGACATTGTTTTCCATCTCCTGCTAGAGCGCCCTGGACCTCAGCAGCACTCCCTGCTAGCTCCCAACCTTGACTTGTGTGTTGGGCTGGAAACCATCAAGCTGATTAAGCAGCTCCAGCATGGTCCTCTGTACCTCCCGGTCACCGGCCTTCTCACTATCAAACCTGAGGGGAAACAAGGGTGAAACTATCAGTATGAACCTGACCACCCTGTCTCTATGTTTTTAATCACATCGAAATACACAATGACTGCAGTTTATGCTCCTTGGCCGAGGTGTTCCAAATTTTTCCTTGAAACTACAATCCTACCATGATGAGGACCACAACTAGAATAACTGTCAGCAGCACCTAAGGCTTATTTAGTCCTTACAGCTGAATGGGGCTTATGTTGTACACACCCAAGTAGTAAATGAGGGTGAACATCTCCAGGTGCCTGTTGCAGTGATCAGAAAACAGTTTTAGAGACAGATCTCAAGTCTGACAAACTTTGCTCCTGAGCCCACGGATTGTGGCAACTGCTATTCATCTGTGTTCACACTCTCTGAGTTAGCCATTAGAGCTTTAAAAGGCTCTGCTGACACACACAAGCAAAGGAGGCTGCTAGGCAGCTCCCAAGAACTTTACAACATGGACTACAGCTCACCTTTTAGTGCCAATGGCATCCAGTTCATCAATAAAGATGATGGAAGGAGCCTTTTCCTTCGCAAGAGCAAAAGCATCACGTACCAGCTTTGCTCCATCGCCAATGAACATCTGCACAAGTTGTGGACCTGCCAGCTTCAGGAACGTGGCCTGGAAGTGAAAGAGAATCAATCCTAGGCCTCATTTCACAATAGGGTCACTTCTGAGTACTGTGAGACCTTAATGAAAACAAACAAGCACACACATAGACAGGACAATTCCAGCCTTTGTAACACCAATTTGTGTGTTACAACAACACCCCTGGAGGTGTTCTTACTCTTTGTCAGGTACTATTCTACAGCAGCACACACTTTCACAGGTTCCTTTTACCTTGGTCTGGGCAGCACATGCTCGAGCTAAAAGTGTTTTCCCTGTTCCTGGAGGCCCATACATAAGGACTCCTTTGGGTGGCTGTATACCCAAATTTTCAAATTTCTCCTTATGATTCATCGGCAGGACAATGGCCTCCACGAGCTACAACAAAAGAAAAATATTAATACACAAACCCATTCTTCTCCACAGATCCAGATTGTCTGGTTTTGAGTTGAAGCTCAAAGACTGTTGTTCACAGCCACACCAGAAACCATATGTAAAGTATCACCTCTTGGATTTGTTTATCCAGCCCCCCGATGTCACTGTACTGCTCTGTGGGCCTCTCATCCACCTCCATGGCTTTCACCCGTGAATCGTACTCGGTAGGCAGAGTCTCCAGGATCAAGTAAGAGTCTTTGTTCACCCCCTGTAAACACAAATCCTTTGCTTTTAACAGGTCCTTCATATACCACTTAAGAAACAGGCAATCAAAGCTGATTTACTAGACCTCAAGGATGTGGGAATAACCAGCTTTGACACTGGCATTCATCAAATCACCCCAGCTTGGCAGAGTGGACAATGCCACAGTCAACCTTCTACATTTTAAACAACTGGTCCAGTTTATTTACAATAAAAAGACAGGGTTTAAAAAATTTACTAAGTGGTCTCTAAACTTTCAGCACCTAATTGTATGTATGAAGGACAAACACCCCAAACTGCTTTTCTTTAATACAAATCTAACTGAAACCATAATACATTTCTATTAAAATTTTACTAGAGAAATCTGGACAGATTTGTTGTCTTTCTTAAAAGCAAGATATATGCAATTTTCTGCCCACCATCACATCTAACTATAACAATAGAATCACTCACCACCAGATCTCCAGGCTTCAACTTCTCAGCATCAACCAACCCAATAACAGGCAAGAAATACGTCTGTAAAAAAGAAAACAAAGTGAGCAAAGCCAGATGTACCAGAAGATCCTTTGCATCACTCCTCACACCTGGTTGGGCACATGAGTCTTACCTGACGTGTAGAGGTCTTGATCACAGCACACTTGCCCTTTCTCTGGGAATCCAGGTCAATGTTTGCTCCATCCTCCTCCTGGTCATTTGGGTCAACATCCAGCAGCTGAAAACCAGGATTTTCAAAGAAAGAGTTCATGACATGTAACCAGGCTAGCAGGATGACCCCAGGATTAATGCTTCTATCATACATGCATTGGAAGAAATAAAACTTTCCATCATCCATCAGCACTAGAATCCTGAAAGCATTAAAGCCCTCCTGTAAAAATTGAATTCTTCCTTTCCTTATGAAGTAGCACACCATAGTCCATAGAAAGACATTACAAAATTCAGAACAAAGTAGTAGCTAATGGCACCAATTCCTTCTCCCATACAGCAGCTCACATTAAGGCTTAAGCTCATTAAGTTTTAAAACAGTAGTACAAACCAATCCCATTTTTAATAGCAAACTACCAGCATTCTTTTTCCTATAATCAAAATTACTGAATTATAAAAAGAATGTGATGGAGTTACGAAGCCATGGCCTTTCATTTGCTGTTTCACAAGTTTCAGAGAACACGTGTCCAATTTCAGATGCTCAAGTTAATGCTCAGAAGGGCTGTGTCACACTCTGATGGTTGTTAGGTACAGATAAAAAGCACCCAAAGCCTAAGGAACGACCCAGACAATGAGTGGGCAAGATACATGCACTTCCAGGTCACAAATAAAGCCCACAGAAAAACCTGAAAGTCCTGGCTCTGGCAGCACTGGTAGTCTGAGAATACCCCAGGTCTTGAATCCCTGATGAGTTCCCTGCCTTTCTCCCTGCGACTACAAATTGCACTCACTTCTCATGCCACTATGTTAGAGCCCACCACCCTCACCTCAATAACATTGGAGACAAGGTATGGCAGGGTTTTGTTCACTTTAATCTTCTCACTGTTCTCTTTGATCTTGTCTTTCATGGCCTGGAGCTCGTGGGTCACTCTCAGTACCTCACTCTTCATGATCTGCAATCAGTACACAGAACAAAAAAAAAGGAATAGTGTCAGAAGACTGAGGCAAGATAAAATTAATAGATTTTTCCAAAAACAAACAATTACAGAAATCTAAGTCTGAGGAATAAAGGGAAATGTAATATTAAAAGAAAGCAAAGCCGGCAAATTAGTCAATATTTGTTAGGAATCAAGGCTACACAGTCTATTCTGGTCTTTTATTCATCAATAACCCCAAATAATTTCTTGCCAGTGTCACTTGGTAGCCTCAGCCTAATCAGTTCAACAGCTTACAGGGTTGCAATGTGACCTACATAACAGTATGGCCCAGATATGGCAACTGTGGTTTGGTTGTGTTCTTTTAATATATACAGATACACAAGTAACTACATATACACACCTATTTTAGTTATGTTTTGCAAGGTGGTCAGAACTAGATGATCTTTAAGGTCCTTTGCAACCCAAACCATTCTATGATTCAGCCTGAAGAAGAGAGGGCTCCAGGAAGACCTCATGGTGGCCTTTCTGTGTTTAAAGGTATCTTGTAAGAAAGATAGGGACAGACATTTTAGCAAGACCTGTTGCAACAGGACAAGGGGTAAGGGGTTTAAACTTCAAGAGGGTAAATTTACATTAGATTTAAGAATTTTTTTTACAGTAAGGACAGTAAAACACTGTAACAGGTTGCCCAGAAACAGGGTGGATGTGCCATCCCTGGAAACATTCAAGACCAGGCTGGACAGAGCTCTGAACTAGTCTAGTCTAGTCAAAGATGTCCCTGCTCACAGCAGGAGCTGGCCTTTAAAGGTCCCTTCCAACCCAAACTATTCTATGATCCTACTAACTGTAAGGAAAAAAAGCCTCTAAGAAAAAAGTTCTGTACTCCCCATCTAAGAGTGAGTACATTTTCACCCAACACTAACGTACCCAACACAGGTGTCTGCAGTGCTGTCTGGCTGACACTGACAGGCCTTTTCCTGGTTAGTCACAGTGTGCAAATACACACCTGGGGACCCCCACTGAAGTGACTGGGGCACCAAGAGATCTCAGGAGAACTGGTCACACTGGAATTGGTGTATGTGATTCTGTTAATGGGGACATCCACTCCTCACTAAGAAACTATCTTTTTAAAAGTCTTTATGTCTAAGCATAATACTGTGCTGTAACACATTCACAGGACAGAACTGTTACAGGAGTCAATACAGAATCTGTTAAATAAAAATGAAAAAAACTTAATGAATTTAATAAAACATTCAAGGAAAAGTGCCTGAAGTGAGGCTTCTGACAAACATTTTGCAATTATAATGCTCCTACTATAAAATGAAGGCTACTTCTACTCCTTACTGTATTCTGTAATTTAAAAATAAGACATATATTTACCTTTACTGTCTTTAAAGAATAATAAAGTACATTAGTAAGTCAGAATTACTTGTGGAGCCTGAAGCAGTATAGGATGAAGTTACTCTGTAGAATTTATGAAATATTTTATCTCAATACTGGGCAGCAAACATTCTAAATTTGTTAGTGCTCTTTTATGCAGTGTCTATCTCAAGACAGCTCTATCTACTTAACATCTTCGTGAATGAACAAGCAAGAGGGTGGAATGTTTTATCATCATGTTTGCAGATGACACCAAACTGGGGGGCACAGTCTCTGTGTTCAAGGGCAGAGTTGCCACACAGAACCCTTACAAAATACGAGGACACATGCAAAGCCCTGCACCAAGGAGGGAAGTGCACCTTGCAGTGACACATGCTGGTGACTGTCTGGCTGAGGAATGGACCTGGGGGTCTCCATAAGACAATAAACTGAACAGGAGCCAGCAATGTGCCCTGACAGCAAGGGTGGCAAACTGCATTTTGGGCTACACTATCAGGACTGTAGACAGTAGATGGAGAGAACTGTTCAGTCCCCTTTATTCAATACTTTTAGATCCTACCTAGAGCACCCAGTCCAGTTTTGGTGTCCGCCCACACAGCAAAGACATTGATAAACTAGACTGAGTTCAGCACAGGGCCACCAGGATAGCTGGGGGCTGGAGCATGGGCCCTGTGAGAAACAGCTGAGGGAGCTGGGTTTGTTCAGCTGCAGAACAGAACTGCTGGGGAAGGGGGTATCGAACAGACTGAACCAGACACTTCACAGGAGCACACAATGGGCAGATGAAATAATAAACACTGAAACAGGAGCAGCTCAGACTGTATGCAAAGCAAATCTTTATCCTCGCGAGGTCTGTCAAGCAGTAGCACTGAAAACCCCGCGAAGTGGTGCAATATCTGTCTTTAAACGTTTTCAAGATCAAACTAGATAAAGCCTAGGTTACGGCTGACCCTGCTTTGAGAAGAGTCTGGCCTGGAGGTCTGCTCAAGTCCTTTCCGACCTGAATTACCCAATGATCCTACTTGACTTGGGCCACAGAACAGACTTCCCCCTCCCCTGCGCCTACGGGGCAGGGAGGGCCTGTGTAACTTTAGCTAAAGCATCCATGGCTGCGTCGAACAACCACTCCCTCAGCTTCCTCGGGTCCATGCTCTCCCAGCGATTCTTCCCTACCTTCGCGGTTCAGCATTCCTCAATCTGCCGTTCTCGAGTCAGTTAACTATGTCTAACTTTTTGCTGTCCCCGTGGCTGTGCTAACCTGCCCGCCCCGAACAGCAGCAGCACAGAGCTCCCGGGAGGGCGGCCCGGCCCGGCTCCGCTCCCCGGCCCGGCCCGGCCCGGCTCCCCAGCCCGGCTAGAT
>VYXF01001782.1:156620-171222 GCA_013397295.1 Polioptila caerulea
GTTGGTCTGCAGGCACCTGCAACGGGAGGAGGTCGGGTCGGGGGGGCTCTCCGCGGCCGGAGGCTCCCCCGGGGCGGCTCCACGGCTATTGTACACTACAGGGCTGTTCCCCGTGGGCCCTCCCGCCACGGGCAGAGATTGGATCTCTTTCCCATCCCTTCCAGGGAGGCACTTCGGCCGGTTCCTCTACAAAAATTTGTTTCTGTACTGCTGGAGACAAATCCACAGAGCTCATGGGAATCTCCCACTGCTCCATAGTTTGATCCTAATTCTGGTGTCATTATGAGACTTTGTTGTTAAATTCTTAGTTTTCAGGTTAATGTGTTTTGTTACACTCGTGTTTCTTCTACAGTAAAATGATGGTACTGCTAACTTCTTTGGCAGTAGCATGATAACAGGCTGAACAATTTCTTCCCCCTCTGTGCCACTAGCCAAGGGAGAAATTGAGGGGAACCGGGGAAAATCCAAACTGCCCTGAGAACAAAGAACTGATTTCCCAGGAAGAATCATATAAGAATCTGTGAACTGGGCTGACCACCCAAGTGAGGACATCTGTGAATAATCATTTAGAGGACAAGTGGGAGTGTGATGGTTATGATGGCTAAATCTCACCCTCCCAGGCTGTGAGACTCTTAGCACTGCAATGAGGTCCTGCAAGGCAGGATCAGGACAAAGGTAAGCAGGTAATCAAGACGAAGACCTGGGGAACAGCCTGCATAGGACTACTCTGGGCATAAGCAGCTCTCTCCTATGACTAACGTCATACAATAATATTTACTAATTCCAGCTAATTACTTCAAGTGGAAGAAGTGGGAGCAAGGTAGTGCCTGGAGCTGGTTGTTCTTCTCCCCAATGGACTCTCCACACATGCCACAGTACAGCTCCATCTCCTCCACACATTCATGGAACTTCACTACGTGGTCACGAAGTTCTTGCTGCTGCTCCTTTGTGCGATAGATCCTTTCACACAGGCAGTGGAGCTTCAGCAGGCTGAGCTGCACGTGAAGGACAGAAACATAAGACAAGTGAACAACAGGGTGAACACAGACCAGAAACAGGAGTGGGAACACCACAGCCCCATCAGCTAGCTGGAGGAACATCAGCAGGTCTCAACACTTCCCGCCATTAACCCTTCCTCTTTGTGTCACAAAAGGTAACCCCAGGTTTGAGACACTTAGCAGCTCTTCCACTCATGGGTTCCCAGAGCTACCCGTGACATACAGTGTATTTCACTTTTCTTTGCCTCCAGCCAGCACACAGTTCAGCAACTGCTCAGAGCAAAAATGTTTTTCAGGAGGAGACCTCTAATCCTCTTGTTCTCTGCCTGTTTCACACCCCATTTTTGCTGCTTCCCATTCCCCTTTGCATATCCCATTGTGACTCCTCACTCACTTTTCAGACTTGCATATGGATGGTTATCTGTGCAACAACCAAACACTTATCTGTCCACAACCAAACACTTCAAGNCGGATAGTTATCTGTGCAACTGTCCACAACCAAACACTTCAAGACAAAGCAAATCCCAAGCACTCACTGTTGAATGCTAATGAGCAACAAGAAGTCTGGATACTTCAATGTTTGACATCTGATATTGCCTGACACAAGACAATGAAGAGTGCTGAAAGGAAGCTGTAGGATCCTACCTTGTTCCCTAGTCCCTCTGCCAGCTCCTGTGCCTTTTCAATGCTTTCCAGAGCCTGTGAATTGAGAGCACTGGTCGTTAGTTCTCAATCAAATATATAAAAGACAGGCTTGTATGAATGTCCTATGAGAATTATTTTTAAAAAGAGGTAAAGAAGTACAGAGTAAAATTTGGATAAACAAGCATCCCTGTAACTCTGGAGAATCAAGAAAGCTTTTTTGGGAGGGCAGATTTCCCTCCCTAAAGTTAATCCACGAGAAAAGGCTGGTTTCTGAAAGACCACAAGTAATGTAAGAGCTACATTTCTGTTGCAGACACTCAGTGTTGGCAGAGGCAGGTCCCCAAGCAGAGAGAATACAGACTTATTTAGACTCAGTTCCATGTGCTCATTTGGGGCTGGGATGGAGCACAAGCAAAGCAAGCCTTGTCCCCATCCTACCTCGCAGGCTCAATAATTGTTGGGCAACTCCAATTTCACTTGTACCTCACAGAGGTGAGGAAAGGCATCACCAGCACCAATACACCACGCTCATCCACTTTTTCCCTGCTGTTCATGTATCCACCTTGCCTTACTTACGCATGGTGTGGTGTAGGAGTGTTCTGCTATCCATTTTTTAAATCTGAAGGAAATATTTAGCACAGCAGCTGTCATACCAAATGAGTCTCTACTTTCCCCTAGATGTCACAGTGTTCTTTCCTGTTCTCATGATTAGTCTCTCTTTTCCAGAACTATTGAGATGTGCCTCCTATTTGTCCGAGGGGAAGAAGAGGTCTCCCTTGTGATGCACGTTATAAAATTTCTACTCTGTAATTTGGTGTTACTGCTATTGTAGGAGGAGAGGTCCAGATGAGATGCAAAAATGCACTGTGAATGCAGAGGAGATGGCATTAGGTTTGTGGTGGCAGCAATAGCCTAGGGTAAGGAAATGGTAGGAGAGGGAAGCGGGAACTGAAGACCAGCAGGGAGGACATAACTGAGAACTGTGCTTAGGAATACTGAGTATGTACTGGAAAGTCCTGACATTAATGACTGTGACTAAGAATCAAAGTGAAATGTGTGGGGTGGGGGAAAAGATGTTGACAAGTCTAGGGGGCAGTTTGTCTTGGACAGGAATATGAGACTGCACAAGAATGAGGGCAGGCAAGCTGTGAGCAGCCCTGGAGGATGTGGAATAGTATTGATTACATTACACACAAATGAAATAGACTAACTAGCCAAAGGGACTGGGAGGATGGAGGAAGCTTGGACAAAAACAGGGAATCTGCAAGTGAAAAGTTAGCAAATTGCTTTATTAAGTAACTGATAGAGGGATGAGTAGCATGAGAAATGGAAACTGGGCCTGGCAAGTTGAAGAACAGGCTTGGATGAATATCTAAGGCGGTCACATTGGTCAACAGACATAAGGTCCCTGACCCAGCAGGGCAGACTTCTCTCTAATGCCTGGGACAGAGTACAAGATTCCTCCACTTTTTTCTGTGCAATTTGGTGAGATTAGAATTCAAAGCCCTCATCCTGTTCTCACAAGTGAGAGCTGCTTGATATCAGAGGCTGACAGTGGCTCGAGATAGAATCAGTGAATGTAAGGGTTTGATGAGTGCTCTGAATATTCTCTCCTGCAGAGGCCTACCTGCTGTGTCCTGTCCTTTTCTTTTGACACTGAGAAACCTCTCAAGTCCACAGTTTATTCTTCCATTGCTAACAAACATTGTGTTAATTTACTGAGATTGCTTGGTGTGTCTCACCCAACTGATTCCCTGATGGAGGTGGTGGAGGCACTCAGATGCTGACAGCACCCTGAACTTGTCTATTCTGACATATACTGGATGTACTGATATCTCAGATGCTTCATTTGACCTAAAATTCTTGATGTCTCAGTATGAGTGATAAGAGTGAATTTTCATCATATTTAGACCCAGCCAGCATCTTGCTGTGGCACTGTGCAGGTACTCCAGGTTGTTCAGAGCTAGTTCAGGGCTAACCTTTGAGCATTTCATTCTGTTTCTGAGAAATGTTCCTGCCATGCAATGTGCTGTGTCTAGTGCAGTCTGGACTTTAACACACATACATACTGCCTAAGCTTTTTCAAATTAAGTAATTTCACCCCCTTGTTCTATATTGACCGGTTGTCTATCCCCAAATAAATTCCTGCTCTTATTCATCTGTTTCACATCAGAGTGCCAAAGTTTCTCCAGGAATTTTATGCCACATTTGCCTGCAAAGCACATGGTGGAGCTGTAGAGCTGTCTAAACGTCATTAGCACATCAGTAAGCTTAGTCATGTAACTAAAAAGTAGGCAGAGGAATCTATTTCAGAGCATAAAGCTTCCTTCCTCCAGTGCTGGTTTCTTAGCATAGAGCTTAAAAGTCATCAGGACTGACTAATGAGGCAACTCTGTAATTTAGCAGTCTGACTCAGAAGGGATGCTCCTACCATTAGTCGCAAATTCCTGGCTGAGAGAGACCATTCAGAGAAATATAACTCTACAAGCAACAGACCCTGTTGGTAGAACCAAGGGGCTACAGGTCTCTTCTGAACTGTACCCTCACCAAAGTGCAGTACAAGACTGTGCTCTAATCTTGTCCTACAAGCTTCAGTAGAAACAAGTTTGTGACTGACCTTGTCCAGCTCCTTTTGAATCATCCAGCACTTAGTCACTCCTAGCAGCACCTGGATCAGGCCCAGGCGGTTTCCAATCTCTGTCATGATGCTCATGGAAGAGTCATACCGAGGGAAGGCTGTCTGCAGCAGCAGGGAGGAAAACACATGTTTTGCTATGAACTGCTTTTCATGTCCCCTTGCAATGCCCTCTATCCTGCTTGTCAGAGAAGAGCTGTACCTGGATGTCTCTGCGACTGCGGTGGATGTCTGCAAAGCAGAGCAGACACAGTGCTTGCAGCGGCCGGTCACCATGCTGCAGAGCAATCTTCATGGACTCCTGAAAGAAATTGCCTCTGGTCAGTAGAAGAGCTTGGTCCTGGTTCAAAACAGCAAGGCCAGGACTCTGCACTCCGGCCACTGAAAGATCAGCTCCAAAGAAGCGGTGCCATCTTTTAAGGCAAGGAAAACTTTTGCACATGTTCCTAACCAAGGGCCATTCAAAAATCCAAATTTTGAAGCCCCCCGCTCTAAGACTGGAAGGCAGCAGGAAGATCTACAGTCAAGTGTGAGTGCCAGGGTATCTCTCTTGCCCCAGTCCTGTGGCAGGATCCCCTGGCAGAGCCCCCCAGCCCGTACCTCACAGCAATCCATGGCATCTGCCAGGCGCCCCAGCTTCCGGTAGGCCACGGCCATGTGGTACTGGCTCATGGCACGGTACTTCAGGCTCCAGCCCTTCCCGTAATCATTCACCAGTTCAGCAGCCTTACATGGGAAAAACAAGGCTTTCTCGTAGTCCTGTAAGGCAGACGAGCACACAGACTGCAGTCACAGCAAAAATAAAGCAAAAAGGGGAGAAAAAAAAAAACCCAACTGTTTTTCATTTACTAGCACTGCATCAGCTACCAGATTTCTGTGTATCTTTAAACTTGTGCTGCTCCTCTTCCACGTGCAGTGTTTCAGTGGGTATCAAATTGTGAAAGGTGGAATTGCCATATACTGAATTCATATTATTCTCTGGGCTCAGGACACTGGGGCAATGACCCAGCAAATGAATTTTATGTAGAATGCCATTAACTTTATTCTGCAGGAACCATTTACCCTCCTCTATAAACAAAGGCTGAAAACTTTCTCTGCTCTTACACCATCTCTACTTGTAACATCTACATGGAGCCTTCATTTTATCCATACAGTGAGTTGGGATCTCCAAGAAGCTCAATATCCATCATTGCAGGAAAGAGGAACTAAGACTCATAGCCTCATCAAATTCACAATAAGTAATAATATATTTTAATTTTAAACATCTTTTTTTTTGCATTAAAAGCATGTTAGAAATAAATATTATTTTACAGTAATTATATAAAATTTATCTAAATATCTAAAACCATTCTCAAGTTATATGAGACTGCAGAAGTGAAAAAATTATCATATTTTTTTTAATTCTCCACAATGCACAAAGGAAACAACAACTTCTCAAATTTCCTTTCTCCCTTCTCATTTCACACCTGAAAAGTACTCAACTCAATGTTGTTTTCTTTATTTTTGGTCACCACGCTTCATGTGATGAGTCTGATATGAGTGAAGAAATCAGGACTTTGTGAGAGAAACCTAATTTTTGCTGTTTGTAGCAGAAGTTAGAACTGGCAAATCACGCCCGCGCTCAGTCCCTGCCGGGTTTTACCTACAGCTGCTTGCTGGCAGCTATTTGCCTACAATAGTGGTAGAAATAGAGAATCCATGGGTTTTGGCTGCCAGCCCTGTGTTTCTGATGTGATCTTTTTTGAAGCTAAGCTTGATCTTTTCAACACACATACTCACAGCTGCTTCTGCTGGGCTGTATAAACATGACACTAATGCTCCCATCCTTACTGTGGAGAAGAGTACTCCGTTTGGATTTTACAAAGGGATTTTAGCTTACAATGCTCTCTCAGTACTTCACTTCCCATAGGAAAGGCAAAGGCTGAAATTCACGTGATTTCCAATGCTTCCCCGAATCTGTGGCACAATCACCCTTCTATTCCTTAGGTTATTGTACCTTTATCTGGGTGTAGAAGTTCCCGAGGCTGCAGCAGACTCGACATTCCAGCATCTTGTCATCGTTGTTGTGTGCATAGCGTAAAGCTTTCTCAAAGCACTCCAAAGCCTTCTGGAAAATGCTGAGGCCCAAGAAGGCATTGCCCATGCTCAGGCTCACCTGGCCATTCAGCTGCAGGCTCACAGTGGTACCCTGCATGTTCAGGCAGGTCTTACAGTAAGAGATTGTTTTCTGGAATTCACAGAGTTTCTCATTGCTGCGAGCCAGGTTTAGGTAGCTCTCTGTAAGGAAATCTGGGTCTTCCAGCTCTCGTGCTGTGTCAATCTGTACCACTGCAAACTTTAAGTAGAGAAGATAGTGTTTACAAAAGTGTGTAGTTTATTTAAATACAGCTCAAGCACCCACAGAGTAGCGCCCTGTACTGGAGAAGAAGCTCCTCTGAGCAGGGCAGACAAGGCCATCAGCACATGGAGAAGCATCGTATGCACTGAGCAGTTATCTGGTGGTTTAAAAGGCCCGTGAAGACTCTGAAGAAACCTCTCACTCTCTTCACATTGTCTCTGGACAGGGAAGATGAGCTAGGCTGGCAGTAAGGGGAAAACAGCTGTTAAATGGCCCTAAAGAGAAGCTGGTGAAGCAGGAAACACAATCTGACACAATGCAGTTCTGTTTTCTTTCACTCAGTGTAATGTATCCCACTTTCTCTGGAATTCCTAAGCTATTAAAGTACTCTAGTAATAGAAGAAAGTAAGCTACTTCTTTAATTAATTTTTTACTAATAAATTGCAGTCTTGATCTTGTTTTAGTTTTAGTTCTATAACCTCCAGGATTTGTTGCATACTCTTCTCTTAAATGAAGTCTCTTTCAGGCTGCAAACTTTTCTAAGCAGTAACTCTTCTGTTTTGTGATGAAGCAAGCACACTGCTGGCTTGAATTAGTATCAGTAGCAACGGTAAATAGTTAGCAATTTTCTTTAGACATTATCAGTTAGGATTATGGATGGCAGATTCCACGGGAATCAATTATTTCCTTTTTGTATAGTGGCTACATATAATAATTTAGAACATTTTACATTCTTTGGAAACAAAACCCCATAAACAAACAGACAAACAAAACCCAAACAAAAACCCCCAAACAAAGCAACAACCAAAAAACCCCCAACCCCCCAAACATTACCAATAACCATAAATTGTGTATGTTGGGTTTGTAATTATCTTCTCAGCTTCCATTACAGTTTAGGAAAGCTGCTACATGGGCTCAGTGATGTGTACTAGCTCATGCTTCCCCACATTCCCTTAACTTTGCACAAGTTCTTCAGTATTTCCTGATTGCCACAGCCTCTTTCTGTGGTGCCAAGTAATGTTTCCTCTCCAAAAGGGGTTGAACATCACAACCCTTCTTAAATCACTTTTTATTTCATGCCTTTAATTCTGACCCTTTTTCTCCTGATATTTTCTCTCTCAATGGCTTATTGCTGAAATTCTCCTTTATCCTTTGACCAGCTGCTGTGTACAATCTTTAGTTTGACTGAAGCCATTCCTAATTCCATTTTTCATTCCTAACACTGTGAAGAACCAAAATTCACCTACTCTGATCTCACTTTCTGTTCTCAGGTAAGGAATTATGTTTGGGTATACTAAGCTCAATCCTTTGCCTTTTTTTCTTCCCCATGAAGTCTTCGGTATTTCATTCAGGTAGCTACATCTTACCCTTTTTTCTTTTTTCTTTCTCATCCAGTCTGTTGTTTTTGCCAGCATTTAATTTCACACCACTTAACAGAATTTTTTGTCTTCAAATGTTTTCCAAGTGTATTAATACCTCTCCTTTCTTCCTCATCCTAAGTATTTGGTTTCAATACAGGACTTTGACATGTGCATGGTTTTACCAGTAAGATGTGCTCCTCTCCCCTCTCCAATTCCAAACAGCTACTGAAAACTTTCCAATGAGGTGTAGACACCCCTTTCACATTTTGTTCTAAATGCTGAATGATAGCCAGGCTAGTAACAGGCAACCCAAAGCATCAGGACAAAAATATCAAAGCCCTTTAGTAAGACCCCATTTCAGACTAGGATAGTTTCTTAAGACTACTAAAACACTCTCTTGCCTTATCTTACACATTCTTGAGTTGTCCTCCCAAATGCTGCCTGCTTCTCTCTGTACACATCCTCTTACTTCTCAGATCCACACATCAGCTTCTTTTTGTACATTTAATTAAACTGTTTATCTTCATGCACTTGAAATGCAACTTCAGCTGCTTTTTACCACTCTTCCATCAAGCCCCATATCCTTCCTTCTTTCTTCTATACTGTCCTGACAACTGGAAGCTGCTCTCTGACCTCAACTGTGAGACATCTGGGATGTCTCAATTACCTCACCAAAACAGCATCTTTTCCCTCTTAATCAGCCCCCTGGCAAACAAATAATTATAATTAAAAAAATCCAATGTAAGATCTATATAAGATATCAGCCAGATGCTGAACAAGGTAACAGACATGTCTCTACAAGATTGATACTTATTCTACAGAATCCACTTGGAGTTCTCCTTTTATGCTGACATACACACTGTAAACAGATTGTAGTGGACAAAGGCCCTGTTCTCAAACCTTTTCCTGAAGCCTAATAACATGGTGTGCCTGTACGTGGGAAATAATCAAGAAAGGTTCCCATGCATAACTGGGGAACCTAAATAACCCAGGAATCCTGAGGAACCAGACACAGTGAAAAATCATATTCTGTGTATCTTGTGGGCTGGAGCTCTTGGTGAGCACAGTGATTACAGCAGCCCAGAACATGCCCTCAGTAGTTGGTATTTTCTGTTACACACAAAATACCCCCCATTTCAGGTTCTGGCCTCCAGATCCACGTTCCATCGTGGGTGCGACACAATGGCATGCATTCATCTCCAGTTCACCTTACCTTCAGCATGTCTTTGTATCTGCCCATCTCTGCATGAGCAGTGATGAGGCAACCCAAAACCCGAAACCTGCCAGCAGGATCCGCAGACTTCTCCAAAACCCTCATCCAGACTCGCAGGGCCTTTTCGGTCTGATTAGACTGGTAAAGATGGAGTCCTTTCTCTATCTGTTGCTTTGTCTGGTCCTGACCCATCTCCCATGGATTAAAAAGCCTCATACACTAACCTCTAAGGACAGCAAAAAGGACGTGCTTGCAAGAAAACACAACGTAAAATGCCCCACTAGAAGAGGGCGTGTTGTGTTCTCAGAGGACCCAGAGCCGTAAAAGCCCAGCCATGTCAGGGAGCTGGAGCTGTGATAGGCAATGGCAAGAAGTAGTTGCTCAGCACTGAAGGCAGAATCCCAAATCCACTAGGCAAACATCTTGCTTGCTAGGGCTCCATCAGTGCATTCATCTGTCCAATCCCGTAAACAAAGAGGAAAAGCACGACAGGGAGAGAAAGAGAAAAATCTCAAGCCACAGGAGCGAAACTCAATCTGAACAGCCAGTGCTGGTCTCCTCCCCATTGGCTGCAGCTGCTCCTGCCAGTCCAGCTCACGTGGCTCCCAGGAATTCTAGTCAGGCTCCCCAGCTCCCAAGGTCACGGTGCCAACTGCCCACCCCTGCCCGCCAGTATGCAGCTTATAAATACCCAGAGAGAGACAATTGGCTGCAGCCACAGCCTCGGGATGCCTCGGCTGTCTCTTCTCTGGCCATCCCCTCAGACAAGCACTGCTGGTGGTGGGCTAGCTTGGGAGGAAGCAGACTCAGCTGGAATAGAACCTTTAGGAAAAATATATGCCGTAAAAGCCAGGTGTGAACAAGGCAACTTCAGCGTGTACACACTTGCAGCATTACACTTGCAACCATGTATTTGATACTTTGCTAGCCACGAAATTCAGCCTCCCTTTTGAGGACCTCAGCTGGCATAATGGACTGTTTTTATTGACATAGGTCAGCTCTGTCACAGATTTGCTGCAAATACACCTCTGACTTCCTAATTTTAGGGTCAAGGAGCTAACCATCTTGAAAACTTTTTGGTTTACTGAATGTTGCTCCTTGCCATCAGATGAGTGTGGCAGTCCTCCAGAAGTTTTCAACAGAAGTTGTCAATGGCACTGCTTAAGTTCTGCATCCAGAACTTGATGATCTTTTATGATGAATAACAATAAAGACACAGAACAACAGATATATGCACTTTTTGGTTGCAGGGAAGACATGTGAGCCCCATTAAAAGGTAGCTTTATGTCTCCCACACTCCATTGAAAAAATCAGACTGGTTCCTCTAGGAGTCACATTTAATACTCTCAGCAATGTGCGGCAGCCTTGGTGTTCTAGAGATTTATTCAGTCCTTCTTAAGAAGATACACCAAACCTGGGGGGAGGGGGGCAGGTGGAGAATGCTACAGGGATATCTAATGTTTTTCAGATGCACAGGTTCCAAGAATCAGTTTTGTGATCCTTTTACTGGGCAAAGAGAAGCAATTTGAAGTTTTAAGGAAAGCAGGACAAAAAATAAGGAATGATAGTCTACCCAGAGGCTTTACATCCTAGCAGTCATGATCTTAAGAGATTACATCTGCCATTTGTCTAAAATTCCCTCAGAAAAATATTTCAAAAAGAAAAACATTTTAAATTGTGGAAGAGTTTTGCTACAATAAAACTGATTCCCTTTTGGGAGCTCATATACACCATGATATTTGCATTATTTAACTTAGCTTTGTTTTTCAGAGATGTAATGTGGTAGATGATATTTCAGCATAGACTATATGTAGTCTCAAACTCTGGAAGTATGGAAAAATCTACATAAGCTGAAAAAAACTAATAGTGAGGCACTGCTGGTTAATGTGTGAAAATCACTTCAGCAGCACTGTCAAATTATTAGCTATGTACTTTATAGATTTTAAGACTTGCATAAAAGTCTGATTCAGAATTTTAAAAATCTCTCCTCCTTGCAGTAATTCTTACATGTCTCTCTGGATGTAGGTGGTGGGATGCAAACAAGATGCAGATCAGTCCCCACGGAAAGCATTTGTAATGGTGAGGCATTCAGATTTCTAGACTTGGAGAAGCTAAGCCAGGAAAGCAGCCACTGGAGCCTGCTATGTAACAGAATCAAGCCAGGACTCAGGAATGGGGAAAACAAAAATTATATAATTCTTGGTAGATCAGACTACTTCACAAAATTAACCTTCCACAAGTGAGGCTGCCTGTAACTCAAACTCATCCTGAGATTCTTTTGGACCACGTCAACAAAGCACTGCTCCCTACCCCACACAGCACAGCCAAAATGAAAAGAGGGTGCCTTGCAGCCTGACAAAACCCACCTAACAGGAGATGATCTGCCCTGCATTTTCTTAACCTCACTTTACTTCCCTGCTTTTGAGCACTATCAAACAGCACTTAATTTCTTAGGAATCAATTCACAATTTGCAATTTACCTGTTGAGATAAAAACACCCTAGTAAAATAAGTACTACATCCATAAGTTCAAACTGGTAATTTTCAAAAAAGCAGGAACATGCTCTGATATGGAACATACCACTCTGAGCTCAGCTCCTAAATAAGGAGCGATAAAAGATCAACACTGACTGCCTGTGCTACTTCAAAAAACGCAATGGCATCTGTCTGTGGCTCAAGACAGCTGTAATTCATACAGGATTCAGGTACAGCTTCTACAGTTAACAATCCAGATTCTCCTCAGGAAGTGCAAATAAATGAGCCTGAGTGGTGCTTGGCAACATCAAATTAGGGAATCTTACCTGTCATACATGCAGTGTGGTTCATCACACACTCACTTCTTCAGAGTGATCACACTGACCTGCTTCTCCTCCTCCCCACTGCTCTTCATAATGTCCTTGGTGACTCCTGGCCATATGAAGAGAGCAGAATGTGGCTGGTAAAGTCAGGAAGACTGGAGTCAAAACAAATAGTGAAAGGTGGAGGTGCATGTGAGAAGAAAAAGGTTTCTCCTAAAACATTCAGCATCAGGATTTCATCTACAAATTTGTGTATTTCCTACAAATTCTGATAAATATAACAACTCATGTGAAAATGCAGATTATTTTCAGAGATTAATACACTGGCTCTTAGGTGTAGTTTGATTGTGTACTGATTGGTGGTGGCCTTTTAAATTGGAGTAAAAGCCTTCACAAAATAAAAAACACACTGACCCAAGAGAGATCCGGTGTCAGTTCTGTAAGATGTAGCTGAAAAAGCTTTGCTCGTGTAAGACAAGGTGAGTGAACTTTCTGCACAAGCTGGAATCTTCCATTCTGCCCAAACAAAACCTTTTTCTGATGCAATTGTTCCTCTCCATCCTTGGCCTGAAGTTGTGTCTAATCTGAAATCCCTCCAGCCTCTTCTCAACAGCTGCAAATTAACTGCAGGGATCCCAGCAGAGTCTGTAACAGGTGGCTCTGCGCCTCGTGCCGCAATTGGTGCGCTCAGGGCAAGGAATGCAGCACTGAATCCTGATGCTTTGCAAGGGCTCTCAGATTTACAATCATGTAGGAAGTGATGGGGTGAAACAGAGTATGCCAGAGAACACAGCAAAAGGACACGAAGGAGAAACACAGCTGTCCTAAAAATGCCTGCAAGTCTCCAAGATGCAAGACAGAAGGAAGAAATAACATCAGGGAATTTTAGGAGCCTTCAGAAATGCAGTAAAATCACAGCCATTGTGGTACTTTCCTTCTGAGAGAGGCAATATTCATGTCAAACTCGTGGCAGGCTTCTAAATTAATTATCCTTTGGCTATGCCAAATACTTTTTATTAATTTGAAATATCATAAAAGATATCTTAGTTCTAAGAGCAAAGCAGGTAGCCTTTGCTTATCACTAGTAAGTAATGCAAATCCATTTGCAGTTTCCCTGTGTCGTATTTCCAGGACCAGGAGCACTGGGGGCTGCAGGTACCTTGATGCTGCAGAACCAGGATAGATTCAGCAAGCTTGGCTGTGTTCCTGGAAGGGGAAGGAGGTGGTGGCAAGTTGGGGCTTGTGCGAGTGGCATCAGCTGGTGCCTGTCTAATCCCACACAGCACCACGCACTCGTGCTGCTCCTGCAGAGCTGAGGGCTGCTGCTCTGCCCAAGGTATTGAGCCCCTGAAACACTCTGAGGCACAAGTGCATGGACAGGCAAGTGGCTGCATGGCACCAGTTCTGTGAGGCTGGATATGCCTACTCCTCATTCCCAAGTACATATTTGCATTATCCAAAATCCTCAGCTTTTCCCTATCTAAAGGAGACTTGACTATCAAATGACCCAAAATGGAGGTATATCAACCAGAAAACCTTTTCCATTTCTACTCAACGTAGCTCATCCAGGGTGATACTGTACATCCAGAGCAAGTGGTATTGGGCCATGAATATTTCCGTGTCTCACAGCTAAGAAACTGTATAATAGTTCTCTCATCTCCATCTTCTCACACTTGGACCCCAAAAAGAACCTCAAGTTTAAGGCACAAATACAACACACAAGGACTCTTCTCAAACAGTTTAATAGCAAATAAACAAAGGAAGGTACCACACTTGGCATATACAAAATGACTTGTTGTCGGTGTGTCTGTGCAATTAAAACAGCTTTAAGTTGCCCTTTGGGACAAAAAGAAAAAAAAAAAACACACACACAAAAGGAAGAAAATTCCTTTAACACATACTCGCTTGTTCCAAACTTGTAACAAATCTTTTCATTTTTAAATCCACTACACAAACTCTGTGATCAGATCAGAAAAGCAACACGCGCTCCTCTGCTTTTTAAACCATTAAAGTAAAATCTGTAATTCTCTACAGAGTACAACACAATTTCACACAAAAAGACATTTTATTTTGCAAATCAAAACAAGAAAAAAAGGAACAGCTCAAACAAGGTAAAGAAAAGCATTTCTACGACTGAACCACGACTTCGAGTTGATTAAATCCCGTTAACTGCAGAACAGACTCTACATTTGGTCATAGTGGCAATTTGTTTTCTCGTCACATTGTGAATCACTTTACATTGTTTTCTAGTAGAAAAGGCAAAAAACTGTACAAAACCCCTAGTGTTAAATACAATGTTTGTACCAATAAAAAAGCCCACAGGTTTGTCTCCAAAATGTAAATTTTCTTTTTAAATTATTCACAAAAAGCAGCCAAAAATCAGAAAGGCAGCTGCTGCTCCACTGTCTCAAATCCATTAAAACCACCACAGAACAATTAAAACAACCAAAGGAAGAAAAGGAAAGAAGAAAGGAAAGAAACACCCAACATTTGGCATTTTTGTTTTCTTCAGATATTTTTCCACAGGTTTCCCCAAGGTTCCTTACGGAACCAAATGCACACGTACAGAAACGTACTGGCAGCTCCTCCATACACTGCAGGGTGTCAGTGCCCCC
>VYXF01001782.1:179422-216527 GCA_013397295.1 Polioptila caerulea
ATTTATATATATATATATATAAAAAATCCCATTATCACCCTGGAGGCCTTCACACTCCAACACTCTTTTCTCAGAAAACCAGGACACATCTTTCCTATGGTGCAGAATTCAAGTGTACATGGTTCACTTCAGTGTATGTTTACTTTTCTAGAGAGAGTCAAATAATTAACATAGAAGGGTACCACATGCCAGCATAACTGGGAAATTTGGCAATCTGGCCTTTGAAACTTTGCCACCACAAAATTATTTAAATAATACTGACAGATTTACCTGTCTGCCATCAATATGGACAGACTAACATCAACTGTTTGATTTTCAATCTATAAACTAGAAAGGGCCCCCCTTGGATGTTACATATCAGGCCTTGTAATTATTCTGAGGTTTGAGATCCCAGGGGGCCCAGTTCCCTGGAAATGGCCGACATTCCCAACAGATCACAATACACAAGTGGGGATTCAGACCCGAGATCTCAGGTTTGGTGGGTTTAGTGCTCCTCCTGCTGGAGCAGAACATAAAGTCCTGACCCCACCTCTGACTCACAGACATAATTTAGCAGCTGGCTCCCAGAGTGCAGTGTTAGCTGGAGCCCTGGGAAGCAGCCTTACAACCCAGGAATACAAAGAAAACAAGGAAAAGGAGATATTATGAGGTAAATCAAACTTCTGTTAAAGACACAGAAATTGTAAACTTCCTCTTGTGACAGAGATGGATTTTGGTGGTTATCAAATGGAACTCTACACTGATTTCTTGAAACATGTCAGGCCAGAGTGTCAAAAGTCCTTTGAGCCCCCAAAACCCAGTGAATATCGAAGGCCCTTAGCAATGCACTAGCAATTTCACTGGTGTGCAGAAAAAGTGTGTGCTCAGTTAAGGGGTGTGTTCAATTTTCCTTCAATATAAAGGTAACAGCTTGTACCAAAAGGCAGAAAAGGACTGAATGGCTCAATGCTCTGGTTCTGCAGCTCCTGGCTTAGCTGGTTTTGCACTGGTACACACCACCTTAAAGGAAAACTGCAGTAGAGAGATACACCTAATAACTAGACCAAGTCACTGCACGAGTTTTGTTCATTAAAAAAACCCAACAAAAAACCCCAACAAAACAGGAAGTTATTTCAATAAACAACCAGCACTTACATTATGCTTATGAAAAGGAATTCATAGCAATCTCTGCAAAAAAAGGACATTATTCCATAGAAATGGGGAATGTGATCAACTGTTAAGAAGAAAAATTGTCAAAAATTTCTGCAGGTTACCAGGGATCTAAAGTCTCTTGTTTCCAAACCCAGATGTATTCATCCAGAGTAAGCTGCCTCTACCTTTCCACAAAACCTAGATAAGTTAAGTTTTCTTATACATGGAGAAATTCACTGCATCTCATTAATATTCCACTGTAGAGAGACAATGAAATTTTCTGGGCAGAGACATTATCTAATAGTTTTATAAAGTGCTGTGTACATTCACACAGCCAAATAAACAGTTTATATAGTTTATATACAGCAAAGAAAAAAAAAATCACTGCAGTTTTCCTTTGGCTTGTTAATGTGTTCACATGCTTTAGAGATGATTTAATAAATGCCCACCATGGCATACAGTTAAGGAAATTTCAAAGAGCATATGGGGCATGACAAAGGCTACATGGAGTTGGCTCATTCTCACCCAGGACTCTGTTCTCCTTGCCCATCTTTGTTTTCATCAGCTGTTCTGTGTTATTTCTGCTTTCCCTTCTCCTCTCTACCCCAAGGCAGTGTGGTGTCAGTTTCTGCTGCTCCCTTTAACTTTCTCTCCCCACCCCCAAGGAGCTGGCATTGGTCCTTCTCAACACACACTGGTTACAAACACAGCAAACTTCAAATAAGGGAGAAAAAAAAACAAAACTAAACAAAAAAACCTCAGTGATATGGCACCTAAACTCCAAAGTAAAACACTGGAAACAAAAGCACAAACTTGTCCTCCATCCGAAGCGGGATTCTCAGCAGAGGCTGCAGCAGAGTCTTCAAGGGAAGATGTGCCAGATAGAAGGCATGGATCAGCTTCCAGGACTGTAAAAACACAGCCTTAGGGCTTCGAATCACTAAGTGCGCTCCTCTCCAACTTACCAGAAGATCCTTCTCACTCCAGTCCCGGAGGGGAGGGGTGCTCAGTATGGCTTGCTGTCGTTCTTGGAGCGCTTGAGCTGCACTTTCAGCCGCTTCATGCCGATCTGGAAGCCGTTCATTGACTGAATGGCAGCCTGCGCAGAGACAGGATTGTCGTAACTTACAAAACCTGAGGAGAGGAAAACACACGGTTACTCCATGCCAGAGCTGCCTGCAGTGGCCTCTCACAACTGCAAATGCAATCACAAGGTTACAAAGGCTTGCATGAACAGCCATTTTCAGCTCACAACTGTTTTAGACTACTCATAATAACTTGTAAAGGCTCTCCAACAAAGCATTGCTTTCTGACATATGGAACCTCGGCCAGAAGACATACACAGCTCAGGAAATTAACACTTTCTAGTCTATCAACAAAATAAGCACTGCTGTTTATAAGAACCCATACCTGGGAGAAAACCAAACCTGGAAAATGTTCATCCAGATGCAAAAGCTCATTAAAGATACAAGACTGAAATCACCCTTAAGACATTATGGGAGCAGATTTGTTTGGAGCAAAATAGCTGCCAAGGATGGGTAGCACCAGTACCACTATTGTGTTTAGGTTGCTCTCAGATGGGAGGTTGCATACCATTCCTGGAAAAGATTATCCTGAAAATAAACTCCTCCAGTGTTTTGAAGGAGCCTATTTTATTTAAATAACTCCACTCACATTTGGAGTGAGAATAACTCCCACTCTAGTCAATGGCTATGTGTCCATAATATATAGGTGTTATAGCTGAATGATCAGCCTATTTCTGTATTCCCACTAAACATCAGATTGTCCACATCAAAAAGGAAAAAATTCAGGATTTTATGTGGACACAAAGCTATCAAAACCATGGAGAAAGGCTCACCTCTCCTATTCCACACAAGAATCTCCATCTACCAAAACTGTCACGAGAGCTTACAGCACCACAAAAAAGCAATATGGTACCCACAAAAGTTATTTATAAAGATATTAGTAGAAATAATTAATAATGTACTAAGTAGTATATACAAATTATTATTGAAATTATTGAGAAGACAGGAAGAGACAAGAGGAAGAACTATCTCAGGATTACAGTCTGCAAACACAAGTAATAATCACAGAACTTTCTGAGTTAGCAGGGATCCACAAGGATCAAGGATTCCAACTCCTAAGTGAAGGGCCCATAAGGGGACTGAACCCACAACCTTGGCATTATTAGCACTGTGCTCTAATGAACTGAGCTAATCTCAGGGAGCATTATCTAGGGCCAGAACACTATAAGAGGGCACATCAGTATGAAATTGTGAAAAGCAAAAAGTCACACTGAAAATCAGGAAAATACAGATTATTGCTCGGAGCATTTGGTTGATTTATTTTTTAGGAATACATAGAGATTCCCTACTTACTTCATAGCTACACTAGACAATATATTGAAAAAGAGATTACTATAAAAGCCACTTTTTTACAGATAGTGATTTATAGAATGACAAAATATCCTGAGTTGGAATGGATGCAGAAAGATCACTGAAGTCCCTGCACAGGACACCCTGAGAATCACAGTGTTCATCTGAGAGCACTTTACAAACACTTCTTGAACTCTGTCAGGCTGGTGCTGCGATGACTTCCCTGGGGAGCCTCTTCCATGCCCCTGCACCCTCTGGGTGAAAAACCTTCTCCTAATATCCAGCCTGAACCTCCCCTGACTCAGCTTCAGGCCTTTATCTCAGGTCCTGTCATTGGTCACCAGAGAGAATAGATCAACGTCTGCCCCACTGCCTCCCCTTGTAAGGCAGCTGTAGATCCAACATACCGAAACACTTGCTTAGATTGGTCTGCTTGTCAATGAAAACCTTGGCAGAGACGACATTTCCAAATGGCATGAACATCTGCAGCAGATCCTGATCCCCAAACTCCTGGGGAAGATGGTAGATAAACAAATTGGCTCCCTCTGGACCTTCAAACAAGTAGGAAAATTATTTCAGAAAGAGCATGGATACCACAAACCCAATGCACAAAAAGAGGTGGAAGAGCCAGTCAAGATAAATTTTCTGGATAAAACAATGAACTTGCTATTTACAGTACTGCAGAGCACTTGATTCCAGAATAAATAAGCAGGACCCTTTGCTGGGATTGATCACTCAAATAATTCTAGCTCTTTCTGACCACTTTTGTTTGTACTTTACACATTGTGCCAAAACTGGTTCACAGATATTTGCTGTAATGACAGCTGAACAGTAAGTTTGAGTGCTAGATATTGACTGAACAAAAAATTGCTATGCAAAACTTGTGGTCCCAAAGCAACTAAGTAAATTTCCAAACAAAATACAAATAATCACATTGCTTGTAATCTTCACAGATTCTCTTCCAAATATGCTACATTCTGCTGAAAACTTACTTCTACATTCTACATTACTTTACACTAGATATTAAATTCAACCTGAATCTGAAGAGTGAAAAGACTGGCATCAATAGCTGCTGAGGAGGTGAAGGACCCAGAAAACACCATTAACAAAACCACATCTGATTCTCTGACAATGGGATGTATTAGGCTATTAGGCTGTAGACTCAGAAACTCCTTCCTCTGAGAACATGCAGGAGTATGATTAAGGAAGCACTTAAGACTAGACAAACCCCATTAGAAATATCGTGTATAAAAACTACTTTGGGCAGCCCTTAGTACAAAGACCCCACAGACCTTTTTTATCTTCAGTAACTCCTGGATTCTAAAAAATGACACCAAATAAAAAGTCTGCAGGTAAGGGCTAAGTTTGCCCTTTTGAAAACCCCTCTCAAGTTGTAGAAACAACTTTCTGCCTACCTTCTTTTTGACTTCCTGCTGCACCAATATTCTGCTGTGTTAAGAGACTCTGGTTATAGAGTGTGGGCAGTGCAGCAGCAGCATATTGCTGGATTCCAGAATAAGCCTGTGTGAGGGCTTCCATTGTGCTACCTGTCCCATTTGAGAGACCACCACTGCCAAGTCCTCCATTTAAGGCTGCCATTCCTGTATAAGAAAGAGGAAATAATAGATGACCGAGTGCTTCCACTGAGCCACATCAATAACCTTTCAAATGCTCTGCACAATTACAAAAAGCAGAGAGCAGAAGAAATCACCCCAGAGACCTATCACAGGCTGAGGAATGATAATCAGCTATTCCCCCAAGCCACCACTACACATAACTTACCTGCTAAAGAGCTAACGTTGAGACCTGCTGTAGCACCTGCCAGTGTCTGCAATGCTCCAAGAGAAGCCATTGGATTAACAGAGGAGCTGCTACTGGAACTAGGTGAGGAACCTGCTATTAAAATAAAACAATTAAACTTCAACTAATATTTTTTAGTCTCGATAATTCAACTTCTTCATTAAGTTATTCCAGAAGAAAAACTAGTAAGGAACAGATTCAGGCAACACAGGATACTTTATGTAAAAAAAACAACCAAAACCAAACCCACACAATGTGATTGATCATTCTGCTTATATGCCCTAAGCCCTTCCTACATTTGTAAAAATTTCTACTTCATCGTAGCATTTACTCTTTGTAGTAATAACATTGTCAATAAGATTGAGACATTATACAAATGTAGGCTAAACTCTGTATCTCAACATAAGGTAGCCAGCAGTGCTGCCCTGTTTCCTGCTGCCTAAAGTAAGAGTCACTTGCTATATATGTCTCAACATATATCCTTGAAACATCACTCAAGGTGAAAAAGACCTGCAACACAGATACTAGGGGCATTAAAGATGGCTGAACATACGGTTTTCCTACACTGCCAGAACAGGAACACCACATGCCCAGATTATTTTGACACTTTAAATAATTTTCTATTAAAAATCCTGCTGCTGCAGCTGGGGCTAGGACTGAGAAACATCTTGAAAAGTACATCCAAAAATAAATAGTCTGTCCTCTATTCCAGCAACATCTTCAATTACATTGACTCAGTAAGAGAAGTCTACCAATATGGTACCTAGGACAGTAACACCTTACATGGCCCACCAAATTCTACACCAGGTAGAGTTAGTTCTACAGAAGTCAGCATCAAAATAATGAAAAGAAAAGTTTTCCAAGCTGGTATCTCCAAGGAAAAAGAAATTTACATTGAGGTCATCTACAAAGATTTATGGACATGATAAAATAAGGAATGCATCGTATTTTTATGACTATATAGCAGTGGTTTTTTTAACAGGTTTGTGCACTACTGAAGAAGAAAAGCTATGTGTATTGCTATTAACCAAGAAGCTTATATTTACTGTACAAGATGCACTAGAAAATATTTATGGCTGCTAAAAATTAAAAGATACTGAAGACTGATGCTGTAAAGGCATCTTGTAGTCTGCTTGCAAGAGGAATTTCTCGGTTTTACCAAAGAGGTAAGAGAAGAACTGAATTTAAGGCATTTTCAGTTTTCCTCATGTTTTTGTGATTCTCAATAGTGCTGCATACATCCATTAAAACTTTTAAAAGAATTATTAGCATCTTTCAAGCAGTTTCACACATGCTACATATTGCCACTCCATGTTTGTGGCACAAAGTCTCTGCTGGGGTGGGATGTTGGAACTATTTAAATGGAATACAGCCTAACAACCCCCTGACAAAAGTAGTTGTACCTAACCAAAGCTGCATGAGAAATGAGAGCTGCACTTCATACCACTTTTTGTAATAACAGATGGAATGACAAACCTCCTCTAGTACATGTTAAGACAGACTCTTCTAATAAATCAAAAATTGAAAGACAATGTCCCAAACTGTTTGAAGATGCTTACTCTGATGAAAAGGAGACACTTTCTGTTTTACTACCAGTAGCATATTAAATGTTGGGAAAACACAGAGAACAAGTTACAATATAACCCTCAAGCTGGTAGAAAAATTAGCATAGCTGTCTGAATAAAAGCCAGAGTTCAATAGTCACACAGTTACCTTGATTTTAGAATATCATTTGTTCCTGCAACATTTAATTGTTGATCTTTATAATTCAAAAAGACACAATATTTGACAGATGAGAGCACCATTTAAGAACCCTTCCAAACCTTCCTCCAATAAAATATCAGCAGCTAAGGAAAAAAGAGGCTAGAAAACAAAGTGAGAGAGAAAATGGATACCTTGCCTACTTTAAAAGGCTGTGATTTTAAATAAGTTAAGTTAAACCACTATAAAAAGCCGATCACACAGTTATTTTAGTTTAGCTGCCTTTATCAGAAATTTCTTTAGGCAAAACAAGAAACGTTTTAGTACTGAAAATGCCAAGAAAACTGAAGATTTGTCTGTATTTTCTTTATCCTATGTACGTAGGAATTGAAGAGAGTATCCCGTTTCTGATGATGACAAAAGGCAGATAAGTAACAGCAGAGCAGAAATACAGGGCAATTACAAAGGAATGCTTCCTGTGTATAGCCTATATACCAGCAGAGCCATCTGTGAATCTAGGATTTTTTCAGCCAAAGGCAATGTCTTTGTAATAAAGCTACAATTTTCATTCATTAATTTCAGCGCAATGTAAAAATCAAATTGTTGGACTCTACCATGTTCTAAGACACAACTTCTGGTTTTTATTTTTAAATTATCAGGTGACAACTTGACCTGATATCCTGCAATTCTGTTCTTGAAATATCTTATGACTGTTTTTTCCCTATTCATCTTCATCACAACACTAATGTATTTGTAGGCTGTAATCATATCCTTCTCCCATGTCAGTCTTCTATTTTTCAGACTATTCCTAACAGGGAAGGAGTTCTAGTCAGCATTTCTTTCTTCTGTTTTTCTTGTGTCATATTTCAGATCAGAAAAGAGAACAAAGCAATGGGGATGGAAAAAAATCAATATTGCTTTATACATGTTCGTTACTCCATCCCTAATTCTTAACATTGTTTCTGTGCAGTTTTTGGTGGGTTGTTGGGGTTTTTTCTTGCTACTAAGGTTATTTTTTCTTAGATCTATCTACTGAGTTATATCTAGTCAAAAAGACTAACTAACAGAAGTAGCTGAAAATACTTAAGGTTTTCAGAAAAGTTGAATATTTAATAAAGAACATCTTTGTAGAAAGATACTGAAAGACATATTAGAAAAAGGGAAATACATCTAATATTCTAGAACAAGGACATCAAGTAACAACTTGTGGAGGTAGGTAAACTGAGACAACAGTAAGTCAGTCCTAATTCAGTCACATAGCATCCAAGCAGTGACCTGAAGAAAAGTTAAATTCAGGTGATGAGCCTGACTGAACTGTACCTGAATTAGTTCCAATAAACCCAGAAATGCTCTGCTATCCCTGAAAACAATTTTGCAGGAGACACCTAAGCTTTTCTGGACATTTGAGGTTGCCTTCAAAGGAAGAGAAATGGAAACATATCTCAGTGTTTGCCACTATGCTATTTTGCTCTGAAGCAGATAATTCTTATTGGTGCTCAACTCAAAAAGATGGCAGAGAAGACACTCCTATCCTGAGATACTTCTGTAGTCTTTTCTTGGATGTCCCTTTCACAAGCTTGTAGTTTATTTATGGCCATGGTCTCTGCAACAATGACTATACAACAACAGCAGACTGCTCAGTTCCAAGAGCTGATCTTCAGCAAGGTTGAAGGTTTTACTTCATCCAATTCTACATCAAAATACACAACTGTGCTTGGAACTATCTAAAGAAAATTGTCTGAAATGAGCAGGAAGGCAGCACAACAATATGTAACGCCTCTGAGCTCCACCATTCCAACATGTAACCCATCCATAGCCCATGGGCTGCACTGTGTAAACTTCCAAGTCCCCCAGATACAAATTATATCAGTGCAGATGAAAGAAAATCAAGAAGGCAACTATGCAGAAGGACTGTCTGGATTTTTCCACCAATTATGCAATTTGAGCAGAGATGTCCAAATAAGCATCAGGTGAACATTTGGATGACAGATGGAGAGAAGTCAAGGAGTTAGTCATCTCATCTGCAGTTAGGTTTAAGAGGTTATCACAGTAGATGTTGCCATATGTCCCCCAGACAAGGCAGGCACTTAGTAAGACATGGTACTGAACTGCTACATACTGAATTTCTTCAAGGTCTGGGTGCAGTTCAGGCTTTCTGTGTGGAGCCCAACAGCCTTCTATGAGAATACATATAGAGTGAACACACAGAAGAATATCAATCAAAACAGAATTTCAAGTTTGCTTGATGACTGAAGAGTTAAAAAACTGCATAATTACAGGAAGTATCATGGGATTTAATGTATCTGCACGCACTGAGGCTTCCCCTCATCCCAGTTTGAGTATAGTTTTTAAAGGCGAAGCATATTTATACCCCTACCAAAAAGCATTAGAACTGTTTCTAGAACTGTTTAGAATTTGATGTCAATGCCCTCCAAAACTTTTTATTTCTTTTGAGCAAAGCTCATCTTTACTCTTTAAAGTTATACTTGAAATTAGGTTTAAAGAGCAATACAATAGTGCCTGGTTCACGTTACAAGCCTGTGCAGAGTTAACTGATAAATCTGTATAGGATATTAATACAAATGATCCATCATGATAGCTGAATTGTTGACACACCATTCATTGATATTACTGATGATCAGAAGGCCATTGGAATTCAGCAGAGAAAGTACTGGAAAATGGGCTGCTTCCCACCCCATAGCACCTCCATGAGCACGATAAAAAATGGAGCAGAATCCTGAAATATGTCTCTTGTCAAGGAAAAATGAATCTGCATAGTACTGTAGAACAGTCAAAATCCACACAGGGGAAGCCAATAACTCAGAAGCAGCATAACTTCATTTGAAAGGGACCTCTGTGGATCATCCTGTCTAACAATCTGCTCAGAGTTGATCTAACCTATGAATTTGAAAAGGTCTTTTTCAATTGCGTTTTCAGTCTCTGAAATGATGGAGATTTCACAGCCCCTTTGGCACCTTGTTCCTGAGCTTGATCACTCTTGCCATTCATTTTATTTTTCTATTGAATCAGAATTTTCTTGACTGCAACTTGTGTCCATTGCCCTTGTCCTTTCACTGCACAGTTCTGAGAAGGGGCTGTCGCTGCTTTTTCTAGCACATCTGACATTTGAACTGCACAACCTGCCAGCCCTTCTCTACCTCAACAAAACAGAGAACAAACTTGCTACAGTCATCAGATGAGACAGACAATAAGGAAATCTTAGTTCTAAATTACAAATTGTAATCTGAAAAAGCATGAGGAAGTATAGGAGAAACTGTCAGATATAGTCACCTTCATGTATCCTTTATGATGAAGAAGCATTAGTGGGTTATAAAAGCAGCTCTTCTGTAGTCTGAACTCTTAATAGTTTTTTGTTTGTTTGTTTTCTTTTGTTTTTTAATTCTAGATTAGGATACATAGTTGTGAGTCAAGATAAATTTTTAAATTTCAACCTTTTAAACATCGCAGACCATGAAGTTTTTATGAACAAAATATCCTGCAACAGAACACTCTTTGGACTAATTCTTTCTTGGGAATTTCTTTAAGTAGAAAACTGTACAAAGCACTTATGGTTTAACTCCCACTCATGTGACAGAAGGTTTTCTAAACAGCTTTTCCTTGTAATCTCTTTATAATCTCTTAGCCTGGCTCCTTGGTTCTCCTACACAATTCAATATCTACCTGTGGAAATTTAAAACCCCCTCCCTCCTACCCTCTTTGGTCTCTCACAATCACAGGTGAGTATGTCAACTCTGTAGGACAGAAGCCAGAGATGCTGGAAAACTGACACCCTAAAAATACAGGGTCTCCCTTCTCATGCCAGGATTTAGTAATAACTCAAAATAGGACAGCAATAACTGAGTAGAATAATGATCCTCATTTGTGATAAAAACTTACTATGTCTGCCATAAGCACCAATTGAATTTATTTTTAGATTTTTGCTTGTTGCATTTAATGATCACATTTAACAATAAGGCAGCAAAAGAACACTACTTGGGACATTCTAGTATCTCTGGTTAATGTACATCACCTAAAGTTAAAAAAACCCAACCCAAAACAAACAAAATACAAAAAAGCCATGTAAAAGGAAGATACTGATTTTTATGTGCAACTCAGACATAAATTCTAGACAACTACTTTCCAGGAAAAGTGCTAGGTGTTTGTTTATTCTAATTTATGAGGAAGTTGTAATATCCTCGTCTTAATGAATGTAATATAAACTGCACTGTTCTGATGCACAGAATGCATTACCTCAAGCTAAAGGCATTTTCTGTTTCCACATTGAGAGGAACAGGGTGTATTTACCACAGTGCCTGCCTAAAATCACAGATAAATCAAATATGCAATGAGATTGTAATAATATGACTGGAAGGAGGTCACCTACCTTTCTGCTTCATGATGACCTCAAAAATTCTTTTTACTCTAAATTAATCTGACCATTTGGAGGAAGAGACACAGCAGGTAAAAAAGCCTTTGCTGGTGGCAAAGGTATCTACCCTAAACAGAGGCCAGTGAATCTACTAGTAAACTGTTTCTCTACTTAAAATCAACATGAAAGTGACAAAAAGGGATAGACAAAACAGGTGGCATCTATCCTGAAAGGACTTCCAGGGCAATGCATGTCAGGCTAGAGCATGGGCAGTCTCTTACCTGAGCTGGTGAGCACGCTCAGGGGGCTGCTGGAGGAGGTGAGTGCGGCGGTGCCACTCGGGGTGTTCTGAGCTGCGCTGGCCGCAGCTGCCAACGCGGCCAGGTTCTGTAACTGCATCGCATTCAGTCCTGCAACACAGGCAAGAACGCCGAGTTCTCCTGTCAGAGCCACCAGCATCCAAGTGCAACACATCCAGCAAGCTCATCAAGGGCAAGGGACAAATGGGAAGGAGCTTAGAAGCAACAGGCTTAATACTAGTTACGGATCTTTTCTACATCACAATTCCTTGCTGTAATTGAAAATCTTTTTCTTTGCCCAGATAGATGTGATTTGGGAAAAGGCCAGGTACTCATTACACCAGATGGAGACTCCAAAGTACAGAAATTTTCAGGCAGTGTCAACAAAAGTGTAGGAGTTAAGTCAGGGTCTGAGAGCTCATGTGCAAGCTAGAGAGCTTGCCTAGACACCAGGCCAATAACATCTCCCACTCTCATGTCCCTCCACACTCTTTGTATGGGGAAAGCAGTAACGGCAAAATTCTTTCACAAAGCCCTCACACCACAGCGGCTAAAAAGTCATGGCTTCAACCCACCATCAGCTGAGCATCAACATGTTTTGTTTGGTTGTCCTGGTAGCCAAGAAGCAACAGTCAATTGTGAGACAATTGTTAAGTGTCAACTCGTGACCACAGGATCAGCCAATGTATATGTAGGCTGGTCAAACACACTGGCAAGGAAAACAGGAAACCTCCGGCATGTTGTGCGTAGGGAGCAAGGAATATTGCAGGGGGAGGAAGGGACCTCTGTGTTTATGAATTTTACTGCACAATTTATTCATCTGACTTACCTTCCTTTGGAGCCACCGTGTTTGAATGAAATGATTTGGTCAGTACAGACAGTATTTTGCCCTCTTTTTCTGCCAGAGGATCCATGAAAATGGATCTCCCTCATGAATTCTGTATTTAAACCATCCTCTGGTAGACTAGCTCCCTTCTTCCAATTCTGGAATTGTGCCTCCCTTCACTTTTCTTATATTTTCCATTTTTTGTCTCTACATTTGATTATTTTAACAATTCCTCCTCTCTTCATCTGACTTCAGACAATCCCTAATATTTATTCCCAACACAATTAAAAACAAAACTGAATTAATCACCCTTTGTTTAACAACATCAGAACATCCTAAGCAGAGGTGCTATCTCATCTTTCCGATACTTAGGAAGACCTTGGGAGCAAAGCACACACCTCAAATAATCAAAACCTCAGTTTTGTAATTTAAGCATGTGAACAGACAACATAAGAATGTGACAATGCAGTATGAGCTAATTATTTTCTAAAGGACTTCTAATACCTTTAGTATAGTTTGGTTTTTTAACTCTTTTTCAATTGTTTTCTGTTGAAGCAGGATAAGTTTTCTTTGGCAAATTTAGTTCCCAAAACAAGTGGATTCTGCCTTTATTTAGATTCTCAAGATTCCATTGTAACATAAAAACATAAAGTCAAAATAAAAAAGTTTTCTGTTTTGCTCTTATTGTGCTACAGAGGGTTAAAAGTGCAAGTGTTGGAGCTAATGAAGAACAGAGCAGCTTGTTCCTTACTGAAGCAGTTTGTCATGTGCACACTGCACCTGTCCTCTTGCCATCACACTGTTTTCCCATCTGCTTTCAAACAGCGTTGAGATTAAATTTTGTCTACAAAGTCTGATATAGTTTGCGATCTAATTACCTACTTAATTTTTCTTTCTATGAATTTCAAGAAAGGAGATCAGCTGAGATATTATCAAGACCTAAAAATGACAACTTTTTGGTAGAGAATCACAGATTTGGAATAACCCTGCAACATATTATTTATATGTCTGGTTTCTCAATTTTTAAGGTTTGTTTGTTTTTTGTTTGGTTTTTTTTTTTTTAAGATAGTGAAGACAGAATTACCCTGGAAATTTCTCAGTCTCAGCCTCCCCCTTCCCTCTGCCTCAGAATGTTGTACATTCTTCTTTATTACATCTTGTTTTTAAGCAGACACAAGATGGGGGGAAAGGCAGGATCATGTGCATAACAAGTCATTATCAATCACCCCCACACAAGATATTAGTGAAATGGTTTTTTTAAAAAATTGCTTTTTTCAAGAGTCTTAGATCTAAGAGCTCTGAAGAGGTCTAACATGAAAGAAGTCAACATAGGAAGATGAATTTAAAATCAGCTTTCAGTATAAACCAAAATTCTTACAAATAAAAATACAACACTTTGCAAACGCTTGTGATTGTTACTGATGGATGGACCAGCCAACACAAGTCAGATCTACAAAGACACTTTCAGCTGAATTTCTGCACAGAAAGGGCACATGATATTGGCAACTACTGAAGAACTCCAGGAGGCAATTTGAAAAGTTAGAAGTCTTCAGTATTAAAATCAAAACTATAGATTTTTCTGTCAGCAGAAGAATTTAGAGAATGTGGTGAATGGAGTAGCTAACATGTGCTTTATTATTCCTACCTGTGTGAAGACAAAAGGGACAACCAATTTACAGCCCCAGGACTGCTATACTCAGTGAGTAGTCTGACTAGCAGTCCACAGCAAGGAATTTGGCTCATATCTGTGACGTGATCTTCCTGAACAGTAATGGTATAATTAATTGTAATTCAAATGAATGAATAAAAGAATCTGAACGAAGCACTAGCTCACATTCCTAACAGTGTATTTCCAACTTAAATGTTTTGTTCTTAAATGCAATGAAAATGGGAAAACTAAGAATCCAGAATCACTGAAAACATGTGCATTAATGAGTGCCTAATTCAAAACACAGTTCTTTACATACACACCTGTTTGGATGAAAAGAAATACAGAGAGCATTCTTTTTGCTACCCATAAGGGAATATAATTTTAAATGCCAGAGGTTGGGGACATACTACCACTTACCTTGGGGACAATAGTTAACTAAGATTAAGAAGCAACATCCACACTTGTAGCAGAGAATTCCTGTCATTTCAAAGGAGCAGGCAAACTCAGGAGTACTTATTTCAAATAAGATTAAAATGCCTACAGCCTTTTGGCTACTTTGTCTACCCTTGTTCTCTTTTGTTTGGCACTGAATTTGTCTTCTAGGGGAATAAAACTCACCTCCCATTGGGTGGAGGCTGCTCAATGTGTTCAGGTTCCCAGATGAAGCAGCTGCTGTCTGCTGAAGGAGCTGCAAATAAAGCTAGACATTACACCAAAAAACAAAACAAGAGTGAGAGTGAGGGCTGGCTCTGCTTCTGGGAGAAACTGCATCACACCACAGCCAGAGCGCCGTCACAAATGAATTCCTGCAGCCCATGCACCACATCATAGCAAAGCGTAAAGAGAATTCCCTGAACACACAGCCAAAGCACCGCCACAGTGAAGCTCCATGTAGCCCATGCAGCACACTGCAGCCAAAGCAACAGCACAATGCTTTCCTCACTCAACATCAGCAATGCTGAGGGAAAATTACAGCCAATACACCAAGACAAAACCAGCAGAATCAGTAGTGAGAGAGAACTCCTATTCAAAGCCCTGAAGGCAGGATTGCCACCCCTAAGGATATGCTACCTCAAAAAAGACTACAGCTGTCACTGCCAGCCTGGGACAAATGGCAATGCCATACCAAAACCAAAGAGCCACCAGGAGAGGGAACCTCCTCTACTTTCCTTATGCACAGTAGACATAAGAGACATTTCAAGCTTCAGCTCAGAAAGGTTTTTAGAGATTTCCAATTCCTTCTGCCATTAACTAGCTGTTATAAAAAAATTCCAATCTACCAAAACTAAAAAAGTAGTAAGAGAATTGTCCCATTTCAACTACACACCACACCAAGAATGAGATTAAGTTTTCTTTTTCTGTTCATCAGACTTTGTATTGCATGAATACGCACAGTTGTCACAGCTACTCTGGCAACCTCATGAGTCACAGCACATGAGTTTTTGGTAAGTTCATCCTTTTGGAACCCAGCAAAATCAAATTAAATGAAACTGTAGTCTACCCCCTGTTATTTCATTTTTGCTAAAGAGAGTAGCTTCTCTCTGTTTTCTGTAGGGTTTGCTTTTATTGGGTCAGTTGTTTTTCAGGTTTATTTAATCTGCTTCCAATCTGATCATCTTTTCTATTTGGACAGTACCAAGTACTGTTCCAGGTTTCACTGGAAGAGGATGAAAGAAATTAAGGAATTTAAGAACTCTGCCATCAGATAAACAAGAAAAGGGCATTCATATGGTAAATGTTGAGGCAGTCCTTTATAAAGAAAAAGCACATTCTACAGAATGCAGGAGAAAAACCCAAGGTTTCAGTAATTAGGGCTACTGTGACTGGGGTTGAAATCTTCCCATAAAAGTAGAGATGAGAGCATACAACGCAATTCCAGCCTTCTCATCCACAAAATGGGGATTAAGAACCCAGCTCCTATCTACCAGGAGCCTTCTAAAAATTAACATATTAAACACTGCAAGACAGTCAAGACACTCCAATCCCTGAAGAGATGAAAGGAACCCAAATCCAAAACTCACTGCTAAGTACTGGGGTCCAAGTGTGTTGAGACCAGCCAGGTTTCCCCATATTGAGGCAGCACTGATCTGTTGCATTTGTTGCTGAAGTTGCTGAGCAATTCGTTTCTGCTCTTTGTCCTTCTGCGTGTCTGCAAATTTTACAACAATGGGAGAAGAGCAACCCTGCAAACAGCAATTCAAACAATTACATACTTGCTATCCCCATCAGTCACAAAAATACTGAATTAAGACCCAGTCATTTGAAGCATTCCCCTCCTCCCCTATGCATACATACAGATATATATATTCAAACAACACATTTCATCAAAGGCTCAAAATCTTGTTTGCTTTTAATTCTATTTTGTATTGTGGTATTTTCTCTGCAGATGAAGTTTCTACCTCAAACTCTAAAAATAGAGCAAAACAAACACAAAGGTCCAGGAGCAGTTTTTGTGAAGAAACACGCAACTGCACTTGTCCTTCACTCTGCTTTCTAGTCCTTGAAACTCCATAGTGACTGCCTGACAAATTACACATGTTCCTGACACCCACTAACTTGTTTTACCTCCATGGTTTGTGCTTGGTGCATTGCTTTGATTGCTGTTTGTGCCATGGCTCTTGTTGTAAAAGTCACAAATGCACAACCTGGGGAAAGAACAAAAAGGAATCAAGTTGTTCACTACCTCCACAATTACTGGGTGAATACAGGAACGAAAATGCATACTGGGCAGGGAGGGGGTGTAGGTGGGAATCACAGAAAAAGCTCAAATGCCACGTTGAGTTGCAAAAGGCAGCAACTAGCATCCTCAAACTGCCAAAAAAGCTTCTTGCTTTGCTTACCTCGGCTCAGGCCATCCGGGCCCCGTAATATTCTGCATTCTTCAATCTGCCCAAAGGGGGAGAACATCACTCGAATATCATTTTCATTGCACTTCTTGGATATCATTCCAATAAACAACTTCCTATCTTCTACTGCTAAGGAATCGAAAGATAAAGAGTATTACCAGCAAATATGTGCCTACTAGATCTTAGGTCTTCTCCATTAACTGCAGTTATTTCCCTTGTATTTAGGATATGGGCTTATCAAAACGAGATTCCCAGTAATGGACTGTGTCTTCAGTTTAAGAGGATGCATATGAGATACTTCAATGAACCTGACAGATGTCTGTTCTATGATTTACTGACTATTTTTAGCTTATGAAGTCTGTGATCGACAAGAATGTAAAAATAAAAAGAAAAAATTACATCAGATTCAGCACTTCCCTGTACCTCTTCAGTTGCAGGTTAGAGAAGGCTTGAATGTGGTTTATTGGACTTCTTTCATTGTCTTTCCTCTGCTTATTCTATCTTTAGACTACCAATATATAACTAATTGCATATAAACAAGCAAGTGAACTGCAGAAAGCTTCTTTATAGCCTCATGTCAATCACCTAAATTTAGATATGCCCACTTCCTCCTGCTCCTCTCTCAACAGTGAAAGCAACAGCAATGCTAAAACAGAACACTTCTGTTAGGGATACGCCAATTCTGATCCGCATCAAAAGCACAAAAATAACACCTCAAACCATGGACTGTGTGGTACTGTTTCTCGGCTCTAAATACCAATGCTATTAGATACATTAGAGTTGAAGAATACCTTTCAGTGTGCAGGTCATTTTAAAATAAATGGTTCAGAAAGACATTTCTCTTAACTTATCCGTTGGTTGTTACTAATGTCACCTAAAGGTCACTTGAGCGAGTAAGGTAAATTTGAATTCAAAGCAGAATTTTATATGCTTGATTTACTTATTTAATGACGTTAATCACTTCTGAAATACTTTATTTTAAAGGATGAAGTGAATTATTCAGAATATCACTTGAAAATATAAAACAGTTTAGATATAAAACATTCATCACAATATAAAATATAGTATGATGAAGGCTCTAGCACATTTTGAAGCTTCAATGAAGTCTTCTCCTATTTAGTGCAATAGTGAGGAGAAATCAACTTATTTGTTGAGTCTTCCATGATGCTAGAAAGGAAGACTCCAAACTATTCCAGAAGACATGACTTTAACTGGCCATTATATCTGAATGTTGTACCAAATTAATTTTCTGATCTTAGAGCAGAAAGTTGCCTTCAAATCCTTTTAGCAGTCCTTTTTAGTTCAAGAGATCCAGAATCCTTTGGTGGCAAGTTCAAATACTTTCATAACTAATGCTTTCTTACTGTTGTCACCTTCACTTTTTATTAACACTCAGAGTTAAATAATAGCCTCAGAATTACCATCCTAAAATTCCCTTGAATACCTTTTTCACTTTCCATTATTTTCCCAGGATATTTATATATGTGTTTGTATGTAATGCGCGGTCAGTTTGAGTTTAGAAAACCTATTTTGTTCTCCTCCCAGAAATGCTTGAAAAGAATGACTCTCTTCTAGATATATTTACACAGGAACATGTCCTGCATACCCATGGAGGAATCCGCAGATGGAATTACTCCTACTATATGTTACCCATACATTCCATCTTCTGTTTTCAATTACATTAAGAGGTATTCTCAAACCAGGACTGTCTTCTCCATGATGCAACACAAACTACTGCAAATGAAGTAGCAGCCAAGCCTAGAAAGGCTGAAACTACAGGATGCTAAATGCTTGCTCTGCCCATCCAGACAGGTCCTGAACACTTCCAAGGATGGGACACCCACAGTTCCTCTGGGTAATGTGTTCCAGTGTCTCACCATCCTCACAGTAAAGAATTTCTTCATAAAATCTAATCTAAATCTCTTTCAGTTTAATACTGTTATTCCTTGTGCTATCACTATACTCCTAGATAAACAATCCCTCCACATCCTCCTTGTAGGCCCCCTTCAGGTACTGGAGGGCTGCTAGAAGGTCTCCTTGAAGCATTCTCTTCTTCAGGCAAAACAAACTCAACTCTCTGTGTGTCCTCATAGGAGAGGTGTCCATCCCTCTGATTATCTTGATGAACCTTCCCTGAACATGCTTGAGCAGGTCCATGTCTTTTGTTGGGGGCCTCAGAGCTGGATGCAGTACAACAGATGGGGTCTCATGACAGCAGAGAGTGAGAATCACCTCCTCAGCCTGTTATTTCCTCCTTTAGATGCAGCCTAGGATATAACTGGCTTTCTGGACTGCAAGTGCACACTGTCTGTTTATATTCATTTTTTCAGCCACCAAGTCTTTCTCAGGGCTGCTTTCAATCCACTCATCACTTAACCTGTATCCATGCTTGCAGGACCTTGGTTTTGCTGAACATCAGCAGGTTGGCACAGGCCCACCTTTCCAGCCCATCAAGGCTCTGAGCATGGCTTCTGTTCCCTCTAGTATCAACCACAGCACTCAGCTTGACATCACCCATAAGCTTGCTGAGGATGCACTCAATCCCACTGTCCATGTCCCCAACAAAGATTTAAACCACCTTAGTACAAAGAAGAACTCACTGGATGTTTCCCTAACTGACAACATGGTTCTACCACAAGCAGCAGCAGGGGAGATACTCTGAGTCATGGAATTTGAGAGACACCACTCACACTACCTGTTACTGAAAACACACCCTTCTGTTTTCACTTTTTTTCTTTTAAAAAACCAGGCCTCCAATTCAAGACTTCATCAAAAGCTGTTAGGCAAAAGGGAAATCCTCAAGCTTCCTGACTAGCACAAATGATGACACCAAACTGGAACTTTAGTTAAGCTTACCATTACTCTTTTCACTGTCAGCTGGTTTCATCTGGATAGGATGGTGCATCTAAAATATAAAAAGATAATTTAATCCCAGATATATTCACTTCATACTATATGAAATACATCCCATAAGAATTGTGAAAGAAAGAAATTATAGCCTAAATTGCCTCTAGCGAGGAGTGTATGTAACACTACAGAAATTCCAAGAAGAAAGGCTTTCCTAATTATATGCAATCATTCCTCCTCTGAGTATCATAAAAGCCATGCCCACCCACTTCACTGTCGTATCATTCTTTTAAAAACTCCAAAATTCCCTGTTATGAGCTCTCTTATTATATAGATCTCATAACACTGATGTTTTGAATAGTTTTTTGCAACATTATTTTAGGGCAACATAATGTGTTCGTGCTTCAGTGGTGCTGGAGCTCAGAGAAACAAGACAGAACTGCAAGAAAGAAGGGCTCTGCTCTTACCCCTGGGAGGATCTTCATGTTGTGAAGAGCATTCTGTGCTTCTAGTGCAGCTTTACGGGTATAAAATGTTACAAAACAGCACCCTGCAATTGAAACAAAATGTTAGCCAGGAAAGAACACTCAGTCTTGGAGTGCTGTACAGAAATTGACTGCCCCAACATCACTACTACACCATTACAATGCTTAGATACAACTGTTGGCTACTTCATTTTCAAACTCAATTATTTCCCAGTACCAAAACCCTACCTAGCTCCACAGGAAATATTGCATACAACTGAACTGCAAATCCAGGCACAAAATTTAGTAAGGATTTCACGTTTACAAGTATTCCATTAACACAAATGTCTAAAACCCCAATTTCATATTTATCTGAAACTGTGTCCCATCCAACAACATTTTGCTCATATCACAGCACCACAGTGATGCTCTGGAACAATACAGTGTTATTGCATGTCCTGCTTTGCAATTATAATCTGTACTCCTCAAGCATCTCCATCATTGCTGAGCTCTAAAAGAAATTATGATTCTTCTGAGCTCAGCTAATGACTGGATGACAGTTCAAGTAAAATTAGAAAAACACACTTAAAGACTTTATAAAGTCTGGGCTTGCCTGCACACCTGGTCACACAGAGCTCCTACAGGGCTGTTTGAAAAAGCACACAACTAAGACTGCAACTACGTGAAAGTGGCTGAAACCCCAAGTCTCACAAGAGAAGTACAGAAGTTCTCACCTTTGCTTTGAGGAGGGTTTTGGCTCCTGTCCCGCAAGACATTGATTTCATAGACAGCACCATACTGTTCAAAAAGTTCTCTTAGATCCTTCTCACACCAGCTCCGTGGGACTTGACCCACAAACATTTTGATAGCATCTAGATCAGGTTGGTCTGGGTGATCCAGTGTGCCATTCATTTTCTTTGAGCTACGAAAAACAAGAAGGAATTTTTGGTTTATATCTTCCTACAAATTCTAGACAAAAGCATGCTTACAGCAAAATTAAAGAAAAAATAATTTTCTACACACATATATAAATGTGTATGTTGAAAATATACATATAAAGTGAAACACTTGCACATTCCCCTTATGCATACCAGAGTACATTCACATTCATTGGCAAGCTGTGTACTTGGAAACCAAACACACCCTACACAGCTGTTTAAAACTGTTTCCATAATGTAGTCAACATCTGGGATTCAAGATATAAATCTGCTGAGATAACTGAAAAATATCACTAGTGCAACCATGTAAAATTTTACAGAAGAAGAAACCAGAACCGTAAGGAATCTAAGCTCAGTCTACCTACAAACTATCAACATTATCAGTAATCACTGAAAATGAGAAAATGTTATTACAGTGTTTTGAAATGAGACTAATTGTAACTGTTCCCCAAAGTGAAGAGCCATCTTGAAACAGAGAAACAGAATCAACTGATCCAATAGGAGGTTCCTTTAAAGGTTTGCAAGGCAATACTTCTTTGTGAAACTACGGAACTTTCGACAGTAATTGGCAAAAAAACAGGTTTAGATTGTACATGAAAAGGCTGGGATTGGACAATCACAGACTGAATCAGATTCAATAATGTCAGGATTCTAACACAGGGAAAAAACTCTCTTCTTAGAAGAGACACAACACCCAAGTTTTGAGTATGGGAATCCTCAATAGGTTTCACGGCATTCTGTCCAGCCATACGAGCCATTTACACCCTATTAATAAAAGCTGTGTATTGCTCCATCCAGCCACCTGACAAGTCCTACACTGCTCACTGTATTGACTCCTCATTATTTGTTAGGTGCAATGTCTGTTATCAGTACTCCCAGCCTGGTACACCAGAGTACCTCTCCCTGCAGAAATCTGACTGTACCGACACCCTATTGTAGCTATAGTGAGCAGTTGGTTGAAATTGCTGACCATTACCTGCATAATCTAGAAAGGACATGGGAACAGCAACTACACAATGATTCCCCCCATTCCCAAAGGCTTTGTTGAAGGAATATAGGTGGTCTTCTTCCAGAGTAGTCAGCTCTCCTCATATCTGCTTTGTTCCTCTGAAGGTAGTCTAAATGGCTTACTAACTGCACATGATAGTAAAGAGTATTCCTCTCACTGTCCATTTGAAATTGTACTCCCCCCTGAAGAGAATAAAAAAAAAAAATCCAAGCCTGGTACTGTTTAGTACTTTTTCCCATCAATACACTGCTGTTCAGAGCCTAAGGAAAAACTGAAGTTAAGGAAAGCTCATGATTTTATAGCTGTATGAACAGACCTCAGAAACAACAAAGCTTCTTACTAGAAGGGAAAGGAATCATCATGAATGCTTTCACTCCTCTCCACCTGTCCACTCAGAAAGGGTCAGTACCTCTCCAAATAGCCGAGGGAAACAACACCTTTTGCAAAGATGAAAACTCTTTGAAAACCTCTTTTCATTTCAGTTAAGAATAGGTGGAAATTGTTTAGCCTCTCCAGTAATTTTCAGCCCTGTCTTCCATGGGTATCTTCAAGAGTACAACATGGCTCCTGTTAACTGGGCAACTCTTAACATGACCTCAACAGTATTCAAGGGATATTTTAGTCCTAATTAAAAGGTTTAGTCTGGAGACATTAATAGGGAGGAACAGAGTTCTGGAAACAATACTTTGTTCAACAATCCATTTTATAGCGTCAGCACCTGTAGCATACTATAAATAATATCAAACAGCTTTATTCCCCCTTAGTCCTTATAGCCACAATTATCAGACCATTTTTCTCCCCATCTAGAAACCAACATCCATCTTCCATGACCACTAGGATTTCTTCAAGAAAACAAACTGCAGGCTCTCCTATCTCTCCTTCCTGTACCCCTCTGTCCCAAAAGACAGGAGGGGCTTGAGACAGCAATTCCAACTATCATTTTAGTTATAACTTGGACATGAAGAGACAATACTTACACAGGGCTTGCATTCAAGGAGCAATGGTCCACCATCATCTCTGGGAGGAAATCCAACTTGAACGCGGCCATCACCTCAGTCTATGACAAACTACTAACACTAAATCAATGTATTGCCTAACGCCCAAACAACGCCACTTCCAAAAGTCCTGCAGGTCTTAACACTCAGCCACACAAAAAACACTCAAACCACAGAAACAGAAGCTCAGGGAGACCAGCAATAGACACCACAGAAACAGGCTGGACTGGGAAAGGGACATGGAATCCCAGATTAAAAAGGGGATGTGACCATGTGAAGGGAGGCTCAGCTTAATACACAATGAAAATGCTGATGCACTAGGCTTGTTTTGTGCAATTTTCCCTGGCGAAGCAGTACTGAGTGCACTGTCAGATAAACAGAGTGTCAGATCCATGAAGATAGCAATGGGTAACAGAGCAGAAAGAATACAAACTCCAGTCTTTCCACCCTCAACTAACTCCTTGTCTCCCAAAATGGCAGATCAAGGCCTTGAAGTTCAGACAAGCACTTTTCAAACCAGCAATACTAAGGTGTGAAGTCAAGAGGTTCCTTCACCATAAACATTTTTAATAGCTGATTTCACTCTCTTCACCTTGTGCTCTACTCAACTTCTACGGCAAAAAATGCAAACTACAATTTTTCTCCAAATTTGCCAAAATATTCCAAGCTAGGAAGATCTGATTATTCAAAAATTCCTTGACAACCACAGAACATCAAAACTGATTCCTTTTATAGAAGCAAAACGTTGTTCTGGAAACAATACTTTGTCTAAAAATCCATATATACAGAGTCTGTAAATGACCAAGAAAAGGAAAAAACCCAGTCATTTATTGAAAATGATAATCTTTTAATCATTTGATAATCTTTTGAGAACACTAATCAGAATACCTCAGCTGCTTCATCATTAAAACAGACAGCATGTTGATCAAGGAACTGTGAGATGCATTTATATATGCAATACAGGCTTCTTGTTAAATCTCCAATATCCAAACAAATGGGGGGATAATCTAGATAAAACTGGATACACTGTAAAATGCTGAAATATTTGATGGTCAATAGTGAGTGCTGCAGAGGCAGCTGGGTGTGTTGGAGCACTCCAGGAGGAATTGTTAATTGGAGTCTAACATGAGACCAGAGAACCTTATGTATGGTCAATATAACCACAAAATAACCTCTCAGAGCATCAAGGGCTGCATGCTGGAGCAGCTGTGATCATGTCTTTCTCCTCTGTCAATGACTGCAATACGTACTTGCAGTTATTCTGACCGGCCAGAACACACGGCTTTATTTAAGCTTGCACAGTTATAGTATGGCAATTGTTTTTTTCATAAATAACATTTCCAACCTTTGAAAAAGTATTTTTAAAAGACAACATTTCATATCTTTTGCCAGCAGTGATGTTAATTAAAAGGAGCTAGGCCTTGTAATACAAAGAGATATGCACACACTGCAAAATAAGAGAGGACATGAATTTCTCACACATCAGATATTCTACAGTAACTACTTCATGCATGCTTTTGCTATGTGATAAATGCAAGAAAGCATTCTCTTTAAAGAGAAAGGTGAAAGCTATCTGCTGAGCACCATTGTTAAGGACATGCAAACAGGCATTAGGGAGCATAGGTCCATTTTTCAGCTTCCAGAAAATAAAATTGTTCTGTCTACCTTTAGACACATATCACAGGCTTCCCACTTGAAAAATACCATGTTGAGTAAAACCCATCATATTCAAATGTTAAATTGATCCTGGAGCCCATTTCATGCATTTGTCTAAAATGAGACTGCAGAGAAAAACTTTTCAGATTTCTATGATTAGAACAACAGATTACAGGGTGTAATTCCTAGATGATATGAACCTATAGACCAACACTGTAAATTCTGGCCCTATCCAGGATGACCAGAAGTCATTCCTTCTGGTCTTTCACTCATCTTTAGCTTTTTCCAGCATCAGTAAAATGCCCCACCTGCCATGCTCACGGTAGGTTTGATGAAAGATAATGCTGGCAACACAGAGTCTAGAAAATGGGTTTTTAAAATGTTATTGAGATTGATTAGTTTGCTGAAGAAAATCACTACACCATTAAGATTTGATCCTATGCCTACCCTCTCCCCCATCTCTCTGCTCCTCAAAATCAAAGTCCCATCTTCTTGTTCCATTAACACAAAACTGCAACGTTATAGGCACAATTTGTCAGAAAGGAAGAATCAATACTAGAATGCTGAATAAATACCTGAAGATATGTTAGCCAAGACTCAGTGCCTCTGGGTACCATACTTCTGAAGTAATGATGGCAACCTCAGTGAAAAAACAGTGTACAAATGGGTTTGGTTTAGTGCTATTTAGCTGAAGGCTTCAAGCTAGTGAAATTAAAAGGCTTACAGACTTCACTTGTGAAAATATCAGAAAGAGTGGAAAAAGGTGATATTTCACTACTGCAAAGAAATAAAAATTAAATAAGGAAAAAGTGTTTCTTTAAAATTAGAAAAAACCAAAAGCCATCCTAACCATTTCTCACAAAGAAAGAAAAATAAGGGAGCTAAACACACTTATTTTTTGCTCAGATGTCAAATTCCTGCTGGCTTCCAGATCCATTCTTTGACTGTTTCTATTCAAAGGATAACAGAAACAATGTCTGAAATTCCAAGCTCTATGGACTGTAGCTACACATTTAAATGTGGTGCTCATCTGACAATATGAACATTAAAAAACTTCTATATACTGAACATTAGATCTCAAATTTTACACAGCGCTGCAGAATGTGTCATTATTTGTACTCCTCAGACACTCCAGAGTACAAATGTTGAAAGTTTTTTGCTTTTAAGCTTATAGAATTACATTACATCCTAGGGCAAAAAAAGCCCCCAAATTTACCACAAAACCAAAAACCCTGTATCATTTTCTTTCCTAAGAAAGTCTAGTTCTAATGAGCAATCAACTCTGAAAGCTGACGATAATACCATCTTTTATTTTATACATTCTGTACTCAGACAGCATACACAAATCTGAAGCTGAGGGACTAGTGGCATGGTGAGAGCAAGCTATGGGAAAGGATGTAAGCTATGGGCAAATCAGACACTGTGAAGCTCTGAAGGAGACAGGTCCTAGAATAAACTTCCCCTTGTATTATCTGTGCATATCCAGATTCTTACAGTGCTGCTGAATTGCAGTTTTCTTTTTAAAATGATAACGCCTAGGTTACATGCATCAAAATACAGTAGCTGCTTGTCAATATTTAGTTGTTTCATTGTTGATCGTGTAAGCATGTGGTCAGAATGTTTTCTGCCTGTGTTGAAATCCCAACTGTCTCCCCATGCCTCACTGGGTACAAAAAGCCCCTTACCTAGTTGCCAAAACTGCAGTTTTTTCCTCTGCCAATCTTTGTTATGCATTGCGAGTGCACAAATCTGACACATTGAGAATATTGATTTTACTATCAAAATACATGAAGTTTTTGCCCTGCCTACAATTCAGATTAAATTAACTGAAAACCATTTTTATTTATATGAACTTTTGCAGAAGTTCCCAGGTGGAGAAAAGGGATAGGAGGAGAAGATAACTGCCTTTACTTTGGAAACACCGAAGTTTTGCGGTGCTCCCTCTTCCGCATTTGTGTCAGAGCAGATAAATGAGATCTAGATGCAGATGAATTTTTATAAATTAGGTAAGTAAATTTAATTCTAAAAATAGATCCTACCATAGGCTTTTTTTTCCCCTCCCCTTCCTCAAAATATTTCTGGGGAGAAATTTTTGAGGTACATCAATACATTCTTGATCTACTTCTCTGGTTTGTGAATGAAGTCCTGTTGCTTCGACTTCAATTAATTCTGTGAAAGCTCAAAAGGAATGAATTATGGACTTTCATCTGACTGAAGAATCCCCAGGATTTCCAGCTCTCTGCCAGTATATGAAACAGCAAGTCACCCAGCCTTCTGGCTTACAGGACGAGGCTTTCTCTAAGTACTCTTTTAGAAAGAGAAAATGAAACAGCAGCTAAACATACCTTTTTTGATAGTAGAAGACAAATTATAGCAGTAAATTATGTAAAATTTATTTTTAAAAATTACAGAATTGTTTTTCTTGAAAAGGGAGATGAAACTTTGCACTGAAGTGAACAAATTTGTAATTCTAATTAATTCAAAACAGTGAAGCTTGCAAAAAGACAAGAAACACATACAGGTACATTTTTCTCTCAAATAGTTTATCGGTCTCCTCAAATACATATGCTTATCTGCTCTTCCTGCTATGCAACATTCATTTCACACAGAATCTCCTTCCCCACAATTCTAAAAGCAGTTGGAGTTTCCTATGTTCATGGGAGTAAAACAGGAGTCTAGCAAAGGCAAATTGAAGCTGTTAAGAGGGAACACTTCTTACTAAATTCACAGACAAATATTTAGTGGTGGTGACTTCTGTAATCTTGTCAAAGCTTGACAAGGCTTGAATATAATTGGATGTATGCAGGGATGTATTTTCCCACTTTTATTTACTCCACATATATAAAAATCTTAACTATTTTTTTAAACAGATAAACCATGGGCTATCTGCCTCAAAATACTGCATATAAGAATTACACTTTCTAGTTAACATCAGGAAGGAACAACTAAGTAACACCATCTTTAAACACAGCCTAATCAATAAAGATTTTAGACCCATTTGTCTAATGCACATAGTACCAGGCATTATCAGAAAGAAATAAAAAACCAGAGTATGTTCAGTCTGGCAGTTTTCAACATCTGTAGTCACAACTTTTTACCTTTCTAAATCAATAAATGCAGCACAAAATCTTCATATGAAAATAGATATGTAAGACAATGTTTGAATTAACCACACAAAAGTTACTGCTTCTCTGTAGCCACTGATATCACAACTATGAGGTGGCAAAGCAGTGTATAAAGTCCTGTACCTCTTCAAGCCTGTTGGATAAAGGGGTTTGGAACTAAGCTGGTCAGGAAAGACCTATTGCTTTAAAATGATGTTTCAGAGAGAAATCAAGGGATTGAAAGCTGTAGTAGAAGAGAAGGCTTTGTTCCCAGCTTTGTACCAACTCAATGCAAAAATTCAAGCACCTTCCCTTAGCTCTTCAATTTCCACATGTCACACAGACAAACCAGTAGGCAAGTGATGCTTTCCTGGAGGACAGAGAACTGAGAATACTGTTTGCTATACAATAAACCGATACACTAGAGGTGATCCTTAAAACAAATATGTCAATATATACTAGAAGAATTTTTTTTTAAAAAAAGCTCTTTCTATGGATATGTCTTACCTTCTTAGACTAAATTCCATATATCTCAAGATCCTTCAGTGACTTTTCCCTGTTTATTTATGTGTAGACCACAGCCAATAGCCTGATCAGTTCAGATCAGGCTACTTGCACATTGATGGAAAAAGAGCAAGAGCTGAATGTTCTGTTTTCACTTCCCCTTCACCTAATGTTCAATTATTAGGAACTTTATGCCTTGACACATTTATTGGTCTGACAAATTAATTTGAATATGAACAGTGGATTCAAGTGTTTTCAAGAAGGAATTGTACAATTAAAAAATTGTAGATGTGCTTGGGTTGGAATCGACCTTAAAGCTCAATTATTTCCAACTCCCCTTACCATGGACTGGAACACCTTCACTAAACCAGGTTGCTCAGAGCCTCATCCAGGCTGGCCTTGAACATCTCGAGGGATGGAGTACCCAAAAATTCCCTTGGCAACCTGTTTCAGTACCCCACTACTCTCATAGTAAAGAATTTTCTCCTAACATCTGATCTAAACCTACTGCCAGTTTGAAGCCATTCCCACTCGTTCTGTTGCTGCATGCCCTTGTAAACAGTCTCCCATCTTTCCCGCAGGCTCCCTTTGGGAGCTGGTGATGCCAAACAGTTCTGATTTGGCTGCCATACATTGATTGGTCTGAACAGTCTAGGTGTCCCTCTTGCTTTTACTTCAAACAACAAGCAGTGAAGTGATTGCACATGACTGTCAGAGGGCATGTGTGGCTACTACTTTAGGCAGCTGGTATCTCCAAACCAACTTTTCAAATGACAGCTAAGAAAGCAAAATCCTAATGATTGATTTCCCTCTTTGAGAAAGAAAGAAAGAAAATGTATTTCTCACAGAGGTTAGTACATTTTTGGCAGGATAGTGCAGAGGCAACAAACTCCTTGGCAGGATAGTGCAGAGGCAACAAACTTACGTGAATGGAAGAAGAGATTAGACAAGAAGAGATTAGACAAGCACTCGGAAGAGACCCACCAGATGCTACCAGACAAACCACAACAGGTGAGGTTCTGAGCTTCAGAGAGGCTGAGAGACCACTGAGTCAGTTTTGTGGTGATAACAAATACTAGAGGTTATTAGCCTCTGTGAATGGCAGTGGTAGGCCTAGAACATGCCAAAGAGCAGGAATTTGCCTATACATTTGTGTTAGGACAAAACAAACCACACCATGTTAAAAAAAAAAAAAAAAAAGACAGAGAGAGAGAAAGAGAAGAGTTGTCCTGTTAAAGCTACTCAAGAACTGAACTATACACATATGATGTAAATGCTCATTAATAATATCTGCACTATATTCTTTATACTTTAGTAAAACCAAACCCTCCCCAACAGCTCCCCCAACACCACAAACTACACAACCAAAAAACCCAAACCCCACACCTCTGGACTTCAGGAAACATGACAACACAGACAGCAACCAGTATAAACACTTTCCCTTCTTTTTGAAATGCCTTGCAATTGCTTTCACTATGCCACCACACAACTGATGAACAAATTCAATCTATGATATGCTCAATATTTGGCTCACTCCCGAGAACAACTTGCACCAAATGGCAGACAGTAGCTCTGCAATATGAGAGCTTGGCTACCAGGAAACAGGTTACAACATCTGTTCAAATCTGAGAAGTCAAAAAACAACCCACCCCAAACTGCAACTAGGTCCTGCTCTGCCAGTAACTGCTACAGCATGTCTAACGAGAACTTGGAAGAAGCTGAATTACCAGACTTAGGACCCTCTTATAACACATGAATGAAGTCCACAAAGTTTAAGGCAGTGGCCTGCAAACTTGTTCAATTCTCCTCTCATCTTCTGGTACATTGCCTCTTCATCTGCTTGCCTGAGAGGGGATGTAGGATTGTGCTGTGGATATCCTGACAGGGCCGTGGGTATTGGAATTCTGTGATGTGAGCAACCCACAGCTCTGCAGACAATGATCTGCTTCTCTAGGACAGAACAGCTGCACGGTGCTACCCTGGGTTTTACTTTCTTAGTGCACAGCTGTCAGCTAGCACAGCAGAATGAGGTTGCTAACCTAGTGCTTGACCCACTGCAGCTGTGTTTGCTGCTTCAGTGATGATGCTGCACAGGCATTACCAAAGAGAGAAAAATTGAATAGCCTGGCCATGAGACTACCTCCTGACAGGGACCTAAAACACCCATCTCTGACCATAAAATTTCCCATTACCCTGTTGTTGAAAGCTGATAGCCTTCACAGCATTACCTTGAGGTATATCCAACTATTCTTTCCAGAACCTGTATCTATTTTTTGGTTTTTTTTACATGAAAAAACCTCCAAAGCATTTCAAATATCTCAGTCTGCTATAGCACTATGTATAGAGTGATAGACAACTACAGTTAGTATATGTGGATTTTTCCAAAGTCACACAATATGTACTCGCCCTGTTTTCAAAGAGAGTACTTGTGAAGCACTAGACAGTAGACTACTACATCAGCACAGTGAAATAAGGAAAAAATATGCCTATATGTAAGTAAAATCTTCAAATTGGGACAGTTTCCTAGAAAATTATTAATTATTAACTAATTATTATTATTATTTAATTATTAATTAATTATTAACTTAATTATCTCCTTCATATACCCATTCCCCAATGATACATTATATGCTTACATTAATCTTCACAGAAATATAAGAAGAGGTACCTGGATTGTTTTCTTTTCCTTATATTGTAATATATTTTCTTTTGCTAGTTCTACTTTTGTAATTAAAAGTTCTCAATTGTTACCTTCAGAATAGTGATCTGAAATTTATGTTACATTTCTGTCTCTCCCTGATACATTTTGTTTATTTTTCAGATTTCTGTGTCTTTTTTAGACTACAGGAACACAAAGGGAGTTGGGAATGTAAATTGTAGTTGTGAATTTAAAACTAAGGTGTAGCACACAGGAAAACTTACTGTGATGCAAAGACAACAAGGGTCTGGCTGAGAAAACACTGTACTAAAGGTACCAGAACAAAGCATGTAAGCAAATAAACTGCTAAAAGATCAAATAATGCATTTGAAGCAATTAATGCAGGACAACCCCTTAGAGCACCAGTACCTGTAGAAGACATAACAAAAAACCTTAATTCAGGTTCCCTAGAAAAATTAATTTTGTAAAATCACAGATCAGGAGTAAATATCACATGCTTAACCCTCTTTGCAAGACATTTTACAATTAAAATTGATATTAGGAAAAAACATTGATATATCCCAGGGCAATTGCTTTTAAAGCAGACAGGTACAGGTTTCTTCCCCTCATTACAGTATACTGAAGACAACAATAACAGAAACAATAAAAAAATAAAAGCTCTTTATCCTTACCTCTAGGTCCTGATTTGTTTTGTAAATAGATATGAAATGTCTATTTCAGGTACTGCTTAAGATAAGGTATGGAAAAGAAGATTTCACTTTAAAATTGTATTTTTTTAACATATGCAAACATTTCAGTAGTTTGATTTTGAGAAGCATTTTGAATTTTTATAATCAAACATAAAAATGTTTGCATAGTGCTAGAACATAAAAATGCTTGCACTTTGCAAGAGGCAAAAAACTATGGAAACCTTAAGTACCTAAGAGATCGGAAAGATCTGTAGACACTTTGGCACTGCAGACAGAAAAAACTTCTTGAGAAAGTAGGAAAAGTGGCTTGGTCACAACAATAGTGAGAGGAAATGAAGGCAGCTGTATGACACAGGAGACAAAGCAGGAAATGAGTATAAGAAAAGAGGACATATATTTCTACCCTGTGGAAGGACAGGATGGAACATTTAAGTTTGAGGGTTAAGTTTGAGTTTTCCCTTGCACCCTTTCTTTTTGTTTATTGACTGAATTCAGACCTCAAGACACAGAAATACAGAGGACAAATCACACTTGCACTACAGTGCTCAAATCTTTACTGCAAGAGAATAAGAATATCGTGCTTGCAAGCAACCTTGTGCTGAAGGCAAGGTACAGATCCCACTTAAGAGTGTATTTGCCTTCTTTCTCTCCCCTAAATATTGCCTCTGAGTTTGGTTTGTTTGGCGCTTTTTTTTTTTTGTTTTAAGATAGTAATAGCTGAAGGTAAACTTCTGACCATCTTTTTGTGCAACAAACAATCCTGCAAGCAATTCTAAGGAACAGCAAACTTTAAATATGTTTCAATTTTTTACCTTGTCAATACAAACACAGTACCTATAAATCTGGTTTCAGATATACCTGTATTTTCCTGTCCTTTCTGGTATGACATGAATCTACAGCTCTGTACGTAGTCAAAAAGACTGGAAAAAACTGTTTTACCATCTCTACAATATTTGCCAGATTTTTAAGGACTCATCTACGCATTTTAGGACAGTCTTCTACGCTGAAACAGAGCCAGAAGTTATTCCTCTAGTAAGGACCTGGAAATCCAGTCATTCTTGGAAAGCTCTCAACAGTCTGCTTGTCCTCCAGCCAAACATGCCATAAAGCATTACAGCAGGCCAAGCAACTACATTTACACAGAGAAGCCTGTGTGGTTGCATACTGGACCCAGGGGGAACAATAGAACCAGCTATACAATTCCAGGACAATATCATGTACAAAGATTGTTATATTTTTATATATTAACTTGCAGGATGAGAACCTCTGAATCAAAAATGCTTTTAAGTTTATGGCAAGCAACACATCTTGTGCACGTGTAAACTGAAACCTTAAAGTAACAACTGGGCAGAGTTACTTTTTTTACTTAAGAAATATAATATGTTATTTTAACTCAAAGGAACAAACTACAAGTTATTATTCTCCTTACTGAAATGTCTTAGAATAGCAGTTAGAAAGGTTAAAGTTCCTTCTGATAGCCTTTTTTTCCTGTCTTCTAAGTTTCAAGAGACCTTTTGGACTAAAAGCAACAAGTCTCAAGTTTCATTGTCCTTTACAGCCATCAGAATGCACAAGTCATTTTGAGGAGTCCTTTAATCTCAAATTGTTTTTATGAATAGTACCAGATACAAAAAAGAACCAGTTAATATTATACTTCAAAAAGTCACTATTTCTCTCTCATTTAATTTTATCCAAAGGAAAGCTTTTTGCATGTTACCTGAAGAAAGTTCAAATGTAGCCTAGACAAGGGCCCTCCAAGAGAGAACATCACACACATCAAATAGTAATCTCTGCAATAATAATTTTTATGTTGAGTGCAAACTTAGAACAGAATAAGGCATCATTTCCCCTGGGCAAGAGGCTACAAAGGTACAGCTCCAGCACTGTCCATGAGGAGAGTGAAATGGGAGTGGGATGTGGTATCCCTGAAAAGAGAAGCACCTATCACATACATTACAAGGTGAAAACAGAAGCAACAAGAGAAGTTCCAGGATCACTCCTGGTACAGAAGAAATTAGATTGATTGTTATTTTGTCTCCTAATCAAAGCTGGGACTCCTGCTGCCTATTTTAGATAAGCAGCCATCTGCAAAACTTCAAGCTACTCAGGACCACAATCTAAGTGCCAGAGAGTATATTTCTGAAAAAGTATCACTAAAGTCAGAAGAGAATCAGTAGGATACATGTATCTCAGTTTTTCTAATCAACTAAACAAATACAGCCATGTTGATTTAAACATTTACTCTTTAATAAGATCTAAATTACCATTAGATACTGTAGTATTCAACTTCAGGAAGAGCTAAGCCCAGAAAGAAAGAATACCATGAGGGATAAAACACAGAGTATAAGGGAACTGATAAGGGGGCCTGATATCTTAGGCCTGATCAAGCAGAAACCCTGGGCAAGAAGTGACTGAGAAACATGTTGTGAAACTGTTTGATAAGATAATGTTACTAGGTGACGTGATGTCATGAAGAATACATAACCAATAGGAAATTGTTACCAAAAATAGAACCCTATGTAAGTTCCATACCAGTAAGATCCTATATAAACCCCTCTATACTCAATAAATTTGGCTTCTGACCACAACTTGGAATGTCCCTGTCTCTTTATCACTGATAAATACTACTCTGATCCAGTTCCTTCAAACAAACAAATAATTCTATCATCAAATAAATTTATATCTACTTCCCTAAACTATAAATGAATTTAGAAGTATTGAGGAAGAAATAGCTTTTTATAGCAGAAGAGCCAAAATGCCTTCTAGGTTTCACGCAGGAATGACAGCTTCTCTACCTGGAAAGGGAGCAGGGAAGTGCATCTACACCAATGCACACAGCTGGGAGAAGTCTCTCTATCACCAGCCTTTGTTCTTGTGGAGGACTTCAACTTGCTGGAAATACAACACAGCCGAGAGGAAACAGCCCAGGAAATCCTTGGAATGTGTGGATGGCAGCTTCCTGACACAGACAGTGAGGGAGCCAGTAGGGAAGGCATCCCACTGGAGCTGCTGTTTGTGAACAGGGAAGGACTGGTGGGTGATGCTGGAAGCTGTCTTGGGCATCACAATCACAAAATGATAGTTTTTGATTCTAGAAGTCAGGAGGTAATGCCAGCCAAACTGCCACCCTGGATATCTGGAGGGTAGACTTTGGCCTGAGGAGGGGACTTGTTGATAGAGTCCTTGGAAGGCAGTCCTGAGGGGCAAAGGAGTCCAGGAAGGATGGACATGCCTTATGAAGAAAATCCAAAAGGCTCAAGAGCAGGCCTACATGCTGAAAGGCAAGCCAGTGAGGAAGAAGACCAGCCTGGCTGAACAGAGCTTTGGTTACAACTCAGTAGGGGAAGGAAAGAGTGTTACCACCTTTGCAACAAGGGCGGGCAATTTGGAAGGACTATGAAGATGTCCTGAGGTTATGTAGGGAGAAAATCAGAAGTGTCAAAACCCAACTAGAACTTAATTTGGCTACTGTCATAAAAGACAACAAGAAATGTTTTTCAAAATGCATTAGCAACAAAAGGAGGGCTAAGGAAAATCTCCATCTGGATGCAGAGGGAAACACAGTGAAAAAGGATGAGGAAAACGCAGAGGCACTTAGAGCCTTTTTTGCCTTAGTCTTTGATAACAAGTCCAGTTGTTCTCAAGGTACCTAGCCCCCTGAGATCGAAGATAGAGATGGGGAGCAGAATGAAACCCCCATAATCTAGGAAGAAAGGGTCACAGACTTGTTTAAGTCCATGGGACCTAATGGCATCCACCCATGGGTACTGAGAGAGCTGATGAACAAGCTAGCCAAGTCACGTTCCATCATCGTGTTCCAGCAGCAGTTCTGCTTAACCAGGCAGGCCCCAGTTGAGTGGAAGTTAGCAAATGTTGCACCTCATCTTCATGAAGGGTTGAAAGGAGGATCTTGAAAGGTTGAAAGGGGTTGAAAGAGGAACCACAGGCCTGTGAGTCTGACCTCTGGGATAGGGAAGGTCATGGAGCAGATCATCCTGAGTGCCATCACACAACAAGCACAGAACAAGCAGGGGATCAGGCCCAGTCAGCAGAGGTTTCTGAAAGGCAGGTCCTGCTTGACCAACCTGATCTCCTGTGTCAAGGTGACCTGCTGAGTGAATGAGGGAAAGGCTTTTTATGCTGTCTACCAGAACTTCAATAAAGCCTTTGACACTGTTTCCCACAGCATCCTCCTAGACAAAGTGGCTTGCTATGATGTGAATGGGTATACTCTGCTGGGTAAAATCTGGCTGGATTGCTGGGCCCAGAGAGTGGTGGTGCCTGGAGTTACATCCAGCTGACAGTCAGTCACCAGTGCTGATCCCCAGTGCTCAGTATTGGGGCCAGTCCTGTTTAATCTCTTTATCAGTGATCTGAATGAAGGGATCAAGTGCATCCTCAGCAGGTGTGCAGGCAACACCAAGTTGTGTGGGAGTGTTGATCTGCCAGAGGATGGGAGGGCTCTGCAGAGGGATCAGGGTAGGCTGGATCAATGGACTGAGGACAGCTGTGTGCATCTCAACAAGCCCAGTGACACGTCCTGCCCTTGGCTCACAACAACCACATGCAGCACTACAGGCTGGGAAAAGCAGGGCTGGAAAATTGCCCAGCAGAAAAGGACCTGGAGAGCGGGCTGAGAGCAGCTGAACATGAGCCAGCAGTGTCCAGGTGGCCAAGAAGGCCAATGGCATCCTGGCCTGTACCAGGAATAATGTGGCCAGCAGGACCAGGAGAGTGATTGTCTCCCTGCACTCAGCACTGGTGAGACCACACCTCAAGTGCTGTGTCCAGTTTTGGATCCCTCACTACAAGAAGGACACAGAAGGTCTGGTGCAGCTCCAGAGAAGAGCAATGGAGTGGTGAAGGGTCTGGAAAACAAATCTTATGGGGAGAACTTGAATAAGCTGGGGTTGTTTAGACTGGAGAAAAGGAGGCTGAAGGGAGACCTTACTCTCTTTACAACTACCTAAAAGGAGGTAGTAGGGAGGTGGGGCTCAGTCTTTTCTCCCAAGTAGTAAAACCAGACAAAATGGCCTCAAGTCACACCAGAAGGAGCTTAGATTGGATATTAGGAAGAATTTCTTCACTGAAAGGGTTGTCAAGCATTGGAACAGGCTTCCCAGAGAAGTATTAAAATCTCCTCCCTGGAGGTATCTGAAAAAGGTGTAGATGTGGTGCTTAGGGACAGGTTTAGTGACAGACTTGGCAGTATTAGGTTAATGGTTGAACCCTGTGATCTTAC
>VYXF01001782.1:217829-236865 GCA_013397295.1 Polioptila caerulea
GTTGATCTGCCAGAGGATGGGAGGGCTCTGCAGAGGGATCAGGGTAGGCTGGATCAATGGACTGAGGACAGCTGTGTGCATCTCAACAAGCCCAGTGACACGTCCTGCCCTTGGCTCACAACAACCACATGCAGCACTACAGGCTGGGAAAAGCAGGGCTGGAAAATTGCCCAGCAGAAAAGGACCTGGAGAGCGGGCTGAGAGCAGCTGAACATGAGCCAGCAGTGTCCAGGTGGCCAAGAAGGCCAATGGCATCCTGGCCTGTACCAGGAATAATGTGGTCAGCAGGACCAGGAGAGTGATTGTCTCCCTGCACTCAGCACTGGTGAGACCACACCTCAAGTGCTGTGTACAGTTTTGGATCCCTCACTACAAGAAGGACACAGAAGGTCTGGTGCAGCTCCAGAGAAGAGCAATGGAGTGGTGAAGGGTCTGGAAAACAAATCTTATGGGGAGAACTTGAATAAGCTGGGGTTGTTTAGACTGGAGAAAAGGAGGCTGAAGGGAGACCTTACTCTCTTTACAACTACCTAAAAGGAGGTAGTAGGGAGGTGGGGCTCAGTCTTTTCTCCCAAGTAGTAAAACCAGACAAAATGGCCTCAAGTCACACCAGAAGGAGCTTAGATTGGATATTAGGAAGAATTTCTTCACTGAAAGGGTTGTCAAGCATTGGAACAGGCTTCCCAGAGAAGTATTAAAATCTCCTCCCTGGAGGTATCTGAAAAAGGTGTAGATGTGGTGCTTAGGGACCTGGTTTAGTGACAGACTTGGCAGTATTAGGTTAATGGTTGAACCCTGTGATCTTACAAGTCTTCTCCAACCTTAAAGACTCCATGACTATCATATACACTCTTTCATGCCCATTTTTATTTCCATGCCAAAGACTTCCATTTTGGAAGGCACTCATATCTGCAGAAATTTTATTTGGACACAGATAAGTTTCAGCATGGTAAATGTGTATATGACAACAGTCAATACAGAGGTAGGATTGACTCCTTATCTCAAAGCAAAGCTGACTCCTTATTTTTACTCTTTGTACCAGACCAGAAGCAGAATGCCATCAGTTTTATTTTGACACATCTCTGTATAGTTAATCATGATGAGGCATTTCATACTGAGATGTATACAAACAATTTTATATAACATTATCAGATGATATCATTATCAGATGTTCAAGAAAAGACTCCCAAGACTTCGGACACCTTTCTTATTCACATTTAGGCAGATTAATTCAACTTTATTTTGCTGTTCAGATGCAAAATCACAGATCTTGCACTGAATCAAAGTGACTTATTTTCACCAACCAGAAACTTGGTGATTATCTTGCTATTTAAATAACCTGCTTGTTTTGTTATCTAAGTAATCCAAATATATTGATTCTGGACCTGGGTTTTGCAATTGGAGAATCCCATGAGCTTGAAAAACTAGGCATAATCAGTTTAGTTTGTCTCAAGACATGCAAATTCTTCAGAAAAAAAGCCACAAACATAATGATCAGTATTCTGTCTTTCCAATCTTCTGTATGGTCCTAATGGACAGCAAAAGAGCAGGAAGTGTGAAGTACAGAGCACCAGTCATTAGAAAAGAAGCTGAGTGTTTTGCAACCCACACAATGCCTGGGGACAAATGCCCTCAAACCAGTACTTCCAAACACAGAGGTCAATCACCAATTCTCTAAAAATGAAGGTGTTCCTGCATTTCTTAAACCAGCTTTACATCTTTCTACCCTGATGAGTAACATATGGAGAGACAGGATATCCTGCACTTTAAAGACAGATTTGTTTTTCTTTCTGATATAGACATAACTAAATCCTTCCCAATGTTTTCATGAAAACTGTAGCAGATGTCTGTCCATAGCAGAAAACACCTCTTTCCTCAAGATGATATAAAAAATCAATTCTCTCTGGTTGTTTATAGACCAAAGCACACCTTAAATATTTCTGCCATAGCAGAGGTGATTCACTTGAAGAACAAAAATCACCAAACTCTGGTTGTGGTGATAGTCTTACTTAACACAGCAGTTACAGGTCAATTGTCTCAGAATTGAACTGAAACTCTTGAGGTGCACAGCAGAGTCTGATATGTTCTTTTGTACTCACTCCTCTGACCACAGAATAAATAATTCCAACTTCCTAAACCAGAAAAACAACTAGATCACAGAAGAGCTTTTTACTGGGTTGTCAAGCCATTTATAATGCAAGCTACCATGAGAACCAAACCCAGCCAAAGGACAGAGCACTAAACTCTCAGCTGGAAACTGGGAAGGGGCAATTGTCTCAACTGTCACATGAAACTACACCCTTTCTGGACTTCCAGCACTAAGAAAATTGCACCAAAAGATCCTCACATTTGACTCCATGCATGTTCATACTGGACTATGTTCCCGTTCTGCTGCACCTAATCAAGTTTGTCTCACCCCAGAAGGAGTTGTTCCACTAATACTCACCTTTAGGGTTTCACGTACTCCAGAATACTGCAGATTTGTTCTGGTCAAGAAATTACTATGAAGACATGCATTTCTACTTTGCAGTTATGTTTCTAAAATTATTAAATTACCGATGGAGTTAAAGACATCTATTGACTCAGTACTCACAGTCCTGAACTGTTAACACTCCCAACCCCGTTTGGCAGTACAAAGGCAGGAAACTGCAGAGTTTAAGGTTCAGGGAGCACTGCTCACTGCAGTGGAAAATGATTGCTTTCATCACTGAATGTAAAAACAACATCTCTCTAAACCTTTGAAAGGAAGCTCTGCTATGCAGCTGAGGGATACAAACTTTAGTTGGTTCATACCTGCAGCTATGCACTTCCCTTCAGCCGTTCCAGTCTTCACTCTAAAAGACAAGGAAAAACACACATTGAGCCCTTCAGAGTTAACATCAGGTAATAACAATCACTACATGAACTCCACCTGGTAAAGCGAAGCATATTTCTAATAACACAAGTTATCATGAGATGGTAACAGCCCACAACAGTCAAAACTGAAGCTGCACATTTCAAATATACAGGGTAAATGAAAGAGTGCAATAAAAACGGACTGCAAACACAACATAGTTGAAAACATTAGTCTTAGAGCTTCCTAGCAATGTTCAGTGGACTTGTGCCACCTATCCGGCTTTTTGGCTGTCACAACAGAAGCAGCTACCAACAGCCACAATTCTGAACTCCTATTTTGACTGCTGCAGCATGAACAGATGACCATGAACCTGCAGAGGGGATCTCTAATGTATGACTGCATAAATGGAAATGTATCCAAAAGTGCTGAATTAGGGAACACAGAATGGAACAACACAAGGAAAAAATGTTATTGTTTGTTCAATAAACACCTTAAGCAAATCATCAGCCAGGAACCATACAGATTTTCTGTACTAGCACCTCATAAATAGGGGATGCTACTTCAAGATTCAGAGTTCTCTTTTTGCAAACTCAGTAACAGACTCTCAACACAAACTAGTCCGTATTTAAAACCAAACTTTTTACTTGAGAGGTTCCTTGACCTTCTTTTTTCCCCTGAAATAATTTCTTCTCTGACTTCTGGGTTCTTTTGCAGAACTACACTCATGTCAGACTAGCAGCCTTTTACAGAAAATCCAAATCAATTTACTTATCTATAGTCAGGAAACTAAAAACTGCATCCACCAGCAAGGAGAAGAATTATACAAGGCTATCTGAGCTCCCACATTTTGACTGCTTTGCAGGACCCTACTTTAACTTTGTTCCTTATTTTTTTTTTAGTAAGTGAGAATAAGCGAGCCACATCCTCTTCTAACTTGCCATGTAATATACTTACTTATTTATTGCATGTACTCATGCCCTCTTATTCAAAGGGAGATCTCTCGAGAATTTTCAATTTTTCTAAATTCTTCCTATTTGTTCAATTTACTTAATAAAGTACTAAAGCCTCTAAAGGAACAAAGAATACTAAACACAAGAACAAAATTAATTTTCTTATAATATTTGTTGAAAACAAAATCCAATCAATGAATCCTGACAAATATAACAAAGTTATCTGAAACGTGTACTTTCAAAATTATGAATTTTACTTTCCTAGAATATTACTCAAAACTGACTATGGTTTAGGGAACACTTCACATATTTATTTTTGTTCTGTTTCACAACAACATTCTGGATTATGAAGCTACAATTAGTGATTGAGGCAAAAGTTACCTTTAGACACTTCTTCTACCTCAGCCAGATTCCTCTTCTTTTCTGTTAATTACACAGTATTTTTTTATGGCCAAAAAAAGGTCTCATATTCCTGCTAACAGACCTTCTTCATGCCTAACTTCTAATGTCTTCAAAACAATGTATAACAAATTTTTTTGCTTATATGCTAAGTTATACTCCTTTGATAATCAGCTTTCAGAAAAAAAATGAAATATAAAGCTACTTGAGCTTGTGAATGCTTAAGAATATCTATATAAACAACTTTTTGATGCTAAAAAGAAAATCTTCACTTTGCACATGAAGCCGTAACACTCTAGTGAATTAATTTAAAAACTTCAAAGAAACCAAAAGTGCAGCTAACATAGCCAGAGGAACCTGTAACTCTTGGATACCTTTGGGAAAAAATATACACTTCACTGAATCAAAGGCAAAATCGAAGACAATAAAAACTTCAAAAACCAAGCAGCAAATCTGACAACCACCTGTAAAAAGCCTGGGAGAGTGCTCTTAAATCACCAATTGTTTTAGTATGGTTTATTTAATTGCATGCAGAACATAAATACACTGAATAATTTATCCAAGTTAATACATCAGACAAGCCTGGCCAAAGAATCTGACAACTGTGTTTCTCCTCAGGAAAAACTGGGCCTTGGATTCCTCAGACTAAGCCATCTACATACATACAGCTGGGTGCTCCTAGCCATGTGTGCAGCATAGTCACTTCTGTAACTAACTGATGGGGCAGTAAGCTCTTGTGCAAAGTGGGTTCTCCCCAGACAGCATTTGATGCTGACAGGCAACTGTTGTCATAGATGCGTGAGTGTTCTTAGTGCGGTCAGCAAAACAGTTAATGGGGTAAATTCGTATGTCTCATCACAGCTTTTATAAAACTTTCCTGAAGTTGTTCCCTAACTAAGGTGCTGCAACTGAGTACAGTTGTCACTTGCAACTACTGCACAAAGCTGGGAGGAACTACTGACACTACCTGAGTACTACACGTAGAAAAACAAAGGTTTAATGCTTACATTCAACCCAGAATGCCCGCCAGATCTAAAGGTGACAAAATATACTCTCACTGATAAACAGTTGCAACTTTTGATATGCAATATAATATAAATAGAACTGCAGCTGGTAATGAAAACAAGTGGCTCTATCCACTAAGTACTAGACAGTGAATATGAGCCAAATAAATCTAGTAATGCTGCTTTTCTACTAAGTGGTGAAACTTCTGTCTCACCAGCACCTGGGACCATCTAAGAGAATACCAAATCATTTAATGGATTCTGATCAATGAAATTACTGTCACAGTCAGCACTTTGTCTAGACCAGTTAGTTCTAATTTCTCATTACACTTTCCAGGAACTAATGTTTATGGAATGTTAAGGTTACCATTGGCAATTAAAGAGGCTGACAGATCAAACAGACCACATAGCTCAACCTCGGATATATCCGGGCGTCAACAATCTCTCGCATACATCAGCATTCAGTCTGGACTCACTGCAGATTTACATACTTTTAGGAACTCATGTGATCAATAATGAAAATCTGAAAATATAGAAAGAACTATTTCTCTGGAAGAAGTACAGGAGGGAGATAACGATGCATCAAAGAGTGACGGAGCAAGGGCACTACACAGATTACAAAGCCACAGTCCCACACAAACCAGAGGGAGCGTCAATCACTGCACAGCCCAGGCCACAACCCACAGAAAGCGTCACTTTGTAGCAACCCTGACTAATGAGGCAACAACACCACGGAGAGAGCAAGGTGAAACTCCTATGGTATAAAAACCTGACCAGAGAAGGAGACGTACTTTTTTATGAAGTGCCCTTCCTACTGCAATCTTTACACCCTCCAAACACCTCAGCACCAGAAGCTACTTGTTCAATATGTGGCCACAGCTCAGTCACTGCGCCTGCTCAATTTATTTTGGCAGGTAGAGCTGACAAACACTGTTTTTTGCAGTGCTGCCAGCACAAATACTAAAGGGTATACAGGACAGCAGACAAACTATACAGTTAGCAAGTCGAATTACTCATGACAGTATGTTCTACTATAGGAATGTAAGTTTGTTCAACTTCAGATGTAATAGGAAGAACAGAATGAAGAATAGAAGAGGTGCATATTTTGGGACCACTGCACATAAAGATGAAAAGAAAGGAAAACATTTAAATTGCTATGCTTCAAGTTACTCTAACCAGGACATCATAAAATACTTAAGATTTGGGATGTTGCTCATATTTGCAATGTCTGTTCCATGCCCAATCAGCATTTACAGCCCAAACACCTCCAAGATTATTCATTAAGTCTTAAAATCTAAAATGAAAGCGTCAAAGACACACTTTAGGAATACAAACCAATCCTATGATCTACTGTTGAAAACATGGGACTGGGGCTTAGAACACATAACTTCTATTACTAACTATGTGGCTGAATAGTAACTTTTTGGTCCTAAGAGTTTCCATTTGTACAATATGGACAAACACATACAAAAAAATAGTAATCTTCTTTCTTGGTGAGGTGTTTTGAAAACTTGTGACAGAATGTATTTAATCAGAGTCAGGAGTATCATCACATTGTTACAGTTGCATCTCAGCTGAAAACCTCGTAAACAACTTCACAAAAAAAATTCCCACAAAACATCTGTCTGTTAATAAAATCCAAAGAATCTCACCAACAAAAGATTTTAGCCCACTATCTCTCTCCAGATTATGGTATTAAGGGACTCCCAAAATATACCAAGAGTCACAAATAGAGAAGGTACAACCTAAAGCAACATTTCATTTACTTTTTGAATGAAAGTGAGAAAGCATGCATTCATGTTTTGCTTTATGAAGACTCTACATGCTACAGGAAGATCTATCACATACAGCAGAGTTAGTCTTCTTTTGGGTAAAAGACTGAGTTTTAGTGATCACAAACAATATTCTCAGTTCAACCACTAAGCCTTCTCCTAGAACCAACTGAACTTTAGCTGAACTTTAACAACCTCATCCATCTCAGCCACAAGATTCAAACACTAACTTTCAACTTAACTATCTTTAAAGGCAAGATAAAAAAATCTCAGTGGGGAAACCACCTCCACGCAACATTTAGACAGACACAGTTTGCACAGCTCTGTGTTAAAAATTCAAGATACTTAAACATCTTTTTTCTGATTGTACAAAAGGGAATAGATTCAAGAGCAAACAGAGAAGAAAGATGTATTCCAGGTCCCCCACAAAGATCCTCAAATGCAATCACTTTCTATACTATCACACCTAAAATGCCAAAGGAGGACACAGTGTACATGGCTGTTTCCAGCATCTACTGTTAGCTTCAGGAGGAAAATAGTTTTGAGGTGTCCCAATTTAGAAAGATCAGAATTGAACTGTAAACAAAATTCTGAGGAGATCTGAAATTCTTTATTTGCAAAACGTTGAAGTATAAACATTTATATTTTATTTCAAAGCAGCACAACTAAGAAAGACTGATTTACCTGAAGCTTGTATGCATCTTGCTTGGCTTATATTAGATAATATAATAAAAATACTTGCCATGAACTCTACCGTGCAGAATCTGCCATTGCCACGCCTGCAAACCAAAGAGTAAAAATATGCTCAATTATTTTTATCTTTATTTTGTAACAGGCACATGATAAATCCTTTGCAGAAATAAATGGATACAAATTACACTCATTTACATCTGCAAAGAACTGGAGTTACTGCTCTATTATAACCAATGAATATTGGTTCAAATCACTTTTAACAGCAAATAATTTTCATTAATACTTGAAGCAATTTAAAATTGGGTTTATAGAGATGAAGTTTTAAAAATATTTCATACTATTTCTTTTTCTCCATCAGAGGCAAATGTTGGCATTGCTGTAGGAACATCAACTTAGGAATGTCCCACTTTTGCTCTAAAACACAAACTCAATAAAATGTAACCATTTCACTGCAAAGCAGTTCTTACTAAGCTTCTAATACAGATCTCTGAAGGTTTCTCATTTGTCATAATTTGTGGCATAATTTGTATATACTTTGATTTATTTTTTGCAACATTTACTCCCCTCTTCAGTATCTTTATGTATTATCTGAAACATACAACTGCAAATAATACAGAAAAACTTTATTTAAAAAAATCTCCATTCATTTATGATCTACTGAATGAATACATGAACATATGCCATGAAGCACCATTTTTGTGTAACTACCAATCACAAATGCAGTGCCACACTCCAGATGAACTTTCTTCTGTCTGAAGAAGTTTTCACTCCTAGTTACAAACATGAGAATACAACTAATAGATTGCCTTTCCTACTGGTATTACCAGCCTTTTACTCTACAAAGTACCCTCAAGGTCCATTTGTGACCCTGACACACCCTTTCCAGGCTGCACATCTCCAGTGGTTGATGCTCACTAATTCTTGTGTCAGCATAATAAGCTCTGCTTGCTGCTCTCTCTTCCCAAGGCCTCAGAAACTCTCCCTGCTGTACAAGGCTGGATCCATAACTTGATCTTAGGTTTTAGCTGGATGGGTGGAGAAGGATCAAGAGTGTCAATGTACTTTGCCAAGAACTAGAAGGTCAGTACTTGCTTGAAGTCTTACGCGCATTTTCAGATGTTCTTCACTTACACACTTATCCACCAATTCATTTCCATTCACTTTTACTGGAAGGCACAGTATGACATCTGCTAGCAGTTTTCCAGTGCTAGCAGGAAGGACTCCGTAAACTTTATGGCAAAAACAAGTGCTAGAACAACACTTAGAGAACAGCTCTGGCTGCATGAGCATGCAGAACAGACACGGATTCTCTATACTTTGTGCCCAGATTCTGGAGGCACCTTATACTTCCAAAACCTCACATGTGACAGTCTTAAGTGGCATGTAATTTTCTCTGTCCTCATATCAGAAAAGCTCACCAATTTCCTCCCAAATGAACTTGCTGTAGAGCAGCATCAAACACAGCATGCACCAAATACTGCATTGATTAAGAAGTATGTTAAGACAAAATTTAGGACTTCCCCATCTAAAACCAAATTATATACACCCCTGCAGGCAACAGAGGCAAACAATTCTCACTTAAGATTTTCAGGTTATACAACTGAGAAGACTGGATACAAGCTCTCCTTAAACATTCGATAGACATGAGGAAGAAATACAAAGGAACAGATCGAGATACTCCTGCTATAGATCCAGTTTAAGCTGGTGCTCTTGCCAAAAGAATAATGCACAACTCTTGCCTCACCAGCTGTCCATCCCCACCTCTCTGTAACAAGCCTGAGAAAGGAAATGGCCATGGTGTGATCTTGTCCCCTACCACCAACAGGAAAGTAATAGTTTTAACCCAAATATGCTCCTAGATTCAAACCACTGCGCAACACACAGATGTTCTTGGTAGCACAAAAGAAAGGAAAAATGCATGAAAAATGGCACAAGTCTCTTTCAGAGCAATACTGGCAGATGCTCATTTAAATTACTCATGGAACTAGATCATAAGATTTAGGTACTGAATTTCACACAATTAAATCTCTACTGATTGATCCTTTTTAAAGGCCTAAAGTGATAAACAGGGCTTCCACCACTTCTGTTAAGAAAACACCATGCTTGTAAGAACTATATACATGTCCTTCTGTATACTCATCTTCACTGTTCCTATTCTTTGTCAGTGGCCTGCCTCAGATATTAGAGACAAGTCACTCCATATTCTTGATTAAAAAATATGATTTAACTTCTTAAAATCACCAGTAAATGTTTTCTGACTTTCATTTATTCTTCCTGGAGTTTAATACCCATAATTACTTCACAATAGCAGTTTTAAGTTTCAGTAATTTGAATGCACACTGGACCTAATTTAAAATTCCTGTAATCTTCCCATATGTCTGACCTCAACCTAAGTGTATTTTTCAATTGCATAGTTACAATATTTTTTAAAAGGACTTATTTTTGTAAAAAAAAAAAAAAAATCAGTAGGGCAAGAAGAAAATAAAAAATTATGCCTTCCTGTGGAATTTCAGTACCTTCAAAGGACATCAGACAAAAGTTAATTTTTCATTTGTCTCCCATCGTGATTAAACCTTTTCTGCAGACAGGATAANAGAAAATAAAAAATAATGCCTTCCTGTGGAATTTCAGTACCTTCAAAGGACATCAGACAAAAGTTAATTTTTCATTTGTCTCCCATCGTGATTAAACCTTTTCTGCAGACAGGATAACACAGTCAAGACAGAATGGATTATTGGGTATTCTCCCTTAAACACAAAAGTATATATGGCAAACAAGATTTCCTGTCTTGACAGCTTGGCTTAGCTCCAAACAATGTCACTTTCTCATATATTGCCTTTAGGAACATTCTAACAAAATGGTATGATTGAAATTCCCCAGTGCCATTCTATTACTCAAATGCCCTTGGTATGCATATATTTATTATTTATTCAGAGTTCTATCCAGTTATCATGGCATCTTTCACAGAACAGACACACAGTATTTTTAAACATGCAATAGTGTACTTCCAAGAGGCCTTTGAAACTGCCTAATCATATTCCTGCTCCAAGACTACTTGGAGGAAAAGGTGAATATGCTACAAGAAAACACTTGAAAGCCTATGAATCAAAAACCTCCAATCACTGGCCTCAAACAGTACCATGAAGTGCTTTTAACTGGTAACTCATATAAATGAAAGGATGTCAGCTAGGGAGGCAGCAAGTGGAAAAGTGGGAAGACAGATGGGCAGAGGACCTAATTCTAGCAGAGGATGCCAGAATTAGGCAAAACATCAAGACACTTCAGGTAACAAGCTTAACATCCCACAGGCTGCATATTTACAACAAATTCCATTGGTTTCCCACATGAAGATGTAAAAAACTACCGCAGTGTGTCCTCATTAAACAAAGAATGATCAGAAAACAGCCACACAACTAAGTTGCTTGAATTCAATCAGTTCAAGATGACCCTCTGTCACACATCAATCATAGGTCCCTGCCTGCAGACATCAGTACAACCCAGACATTGCCAGGCAGCTGAGGTCCACCAATTTGCCTCCAAAATGTCCTTCTTCCATATTCAAGAGAGACACAGCTTTCTCAAGAGGAATTACACTGATGATACTGCAGTGGCAGGAAAGGAAAATAATTCAAACTGAGTTTATGGAATATGGTCCTCAAGAAAAAAAGGCAGACTCTTGCTTAAATCAATGTCACGACTGAAACAATGTCTTCCTCTCTCAAATTCCAGAAACAAAAGGCTGATGCATATTTGCATAGATATCCAAAAGAGCAGAATTTTTAAAGGGACAGTATTTCTTAAAATTCAGGAAAAGCACTCTATCTCCCTCTCAAGAAATTATTTCCACACTTAATGGTGTACCCAATTGCCACCACTATTTTGAGCACCTTTCTGCTACTCAAAGAAGATTGTATCAACACTTTACTACAGTGTAGCAGCTAACAGACTTTCTGCACTATTTGTTCATTTGATCCACTGTTTAAAAAAAGCAATTGTGAATAGTCATCCCCATGTATTCAGGGCTTTAATACAAAGTTTATGCAAGCACACAGTCAAGAAAGTCTTAGCTGCAAGTTTCCAGCCCTTCCTAACAAGGTATTTCCTACAAGCCCCATCCCTGAACACCAGCTCCTGATTCCAAACCAGGCAGGCCAGGGTCTAGCTCCTCATTAATCCCCATTGCCCATAACAAGCAAAGACAGCACTCACATCTTCCAGGAAAGGATCTAGCTTTCATTAATCTTCAAGGCAGACAGTGACAACAGACCTTTTATGGAAGGATACAGGCCTTGGCTAATCACTCCCCAAAGCAGGAAGGGAGATTAAAATCCTCATCCCAGAAGACAGCAGCTCTTTTAGAGTTAAATCTGTGTCTTTCTGATGCCACTGCCACCCACTACAAACTGTCCTTGCAAGACAACTCCTCCATTTCCAGTCCCTAGACTCCCAAATTTGGATGAACTGCATTTTACAAAAAAACAAAATCCACAAACAGATCACCTTTCACTTGGAACATGAGTTGTCCCCAGAGAAAGACAGACAGATGTAACAGACCGTAAACCCTGGCTTTTTTTTTTTTTTTAAATTCTGCTCAGCAAATGCCCACCAGGCCAGCCACACTGCCCGGTGAGCCAGTGTGCTCTGCTGGACAAATATAGAAAGCAGAAAGTGGAACAACCCTTTCAGCAGAAGAGATTCTGCTCAGCTCCCCGAGAGGGAGGAGCAGGAGCTGAACCAGCCGAACTGCTTTAGCCATACATGGTCTCTGAAAGAGACCATTGCTAAGACAAGTTCCTTTACACACGCACACCCTCCTTCACTGTCACACTGTGCAAGGAAAGAGAAGAATTAAAGCGTACAAACCTAAAGGAGTTACTGTTTTGAAATGAGTTCCAAAATCCACTTTGCTTGCACCCACCTTAATAATGCACAAACATCTAACACTATTCACCAACAAAATCTGGGCAGCAACTCAGAAACAAGACAAAAATCTTCCTCCCCGGGAATCCCCACAACCACCAGCATTTCAGTAAGAACCGAAGTAGCGAAGTCTTTCTTGTTGCTTTTGGACACACACACATCCACATATTAAGTGCTTGGTTTGACCTTCTCCCCCTCTCCAGCCCAAATTGAATTACAGAAATCTTTTTAAACCCTTCTCTCTTTTCAAGTATTGTCCTAAACCAGGAAGCATGACCTTTCTCATTGGTTGATATTAATTACTATGGTGACCTGACATGTCTTGTCTGCCTTCCCTGCAGTCCTTTTTGCCACTGTTTAAATACTAACTCTTTTCCTATGCATTCTTAAAAACAGAAGAAATGCGCCTCTATGCAGCATCCTCTTCTCTCTCCATCCACCCCACCTCTTCCCCATTCTGGCACGGAAAGAGCAAAGTGTAATTGAAGACCCAAATCCCTAGGTCTTCATAGAAAAAAGTATTAAAGAAGTGGCATAGTCTTTTTTTTGTTGTTTTTTTTTTTGTACACAAGTAAGACAGTTTGCAAACTCAAGAGCAGTTTCATTTATATAAAAAAAGCATCATTTTAAATGAGAGATTTATTACTGCATGCTGCTGCCTATTGTTTCTCCTTGGTGTATTCCACATTTATGTGGTGATACCAAACTACCTTGCAGGAGCTACCAGAAAAGTTCTTTCATACAAATAAGTGCAAGATGCAACTTCCAATTATTTCAGGAATGCATCAGCCAATTCAGAACTCAGAGAAGCACACTAGTCAGGTAGTTTTGTCAATGTCATGTGCAAGTGGATACAACAGTGCTGGCATTCAACCGACAATCCTGATATTTTTTCAAGTTCCTCATTACTGAGACAATGGTTTAGGCTCCCTGCAAATTCAGGAAGACAACAGCATATGCAGAATTAGCTCTACACCTAAGCACAGGTTAAATTATTTTCCTTACAAAAATGGATCAAGAATATGTGTCTTAGTCTTGCTCCCCAAGAAATGCCTATTAAACTTAGTCTTGAATTAAATGAAAAAACAAATTTAACTCAAAGAAATTCCAAAGCAAATTCTGCATCAGACAATTAGTGTCATAGCAGCTTCCACACTATGAAATAGAGACAGTACCCACCTACAGCCAGTCTCTGATAGCGATCAAATTCTGGCACTGAATGAATAATCCAGAGTGGAACATGGGTGGCTTTAGCCCATAAATATCAGAATATTCTCATTTAACTTTTCCTAAGTCTCCAATGCATATAATCATGGATTTCTGAGCAGTCAAAACTGCTTTAGAAAGTAAATACACAATCCTTTTTCTTCTCCAAAAAGATTTTGCATATTGATATTTTCAAAGGTATCACTTCCAATGTCACTTAGGACTGTGCAAGGAATTTTTACTGTTTTAACTCCTGCTCCGTTGTGCTACACATTGTACAGTCATCAAACAATCACGTGCAAGAAAAAACAACCAACAAAAAACCAAGAAGAAATACAACTCGTCACTAAGTTAATCTGTCACCAAATATTTTTTCATTCAGAATTTTAAATGGAGAACAGAATTTTTTTTAATACAGGTAAGTAGGCAAAAAATATTTTCAGATGGTGCTCTGCTTCGGAATACAAAACTATAAATTAGAGAACGACTTTTACACTGTATTGTGCCTACACAAAATACAAAAACTAGATGTGATGTTCAAAGTACATTCTCTCTTCCTGAAAGATCAATATTTCATTGCCTTCTGAAGAAACTCTATCTTGTAAGATTTTGTAGAGATAATAAGATACCTGGTGTCTATCCTGCAAATCTCTACATATATTAAGAAAGATGCTATTGTTTTTGTATGTAGACTCAGACATTGTCTCCTAAGTGCTTGATTTGAATTACAAACTCCTCTATTTTGGAAAAAGCAGACATGAATATTCCCTTTCCAACAGAGTCTAAAAAATTTGTGGATTGCATGCTTGCATCGGAATATCTTTTGAACTGCATAGTTTGGGACAAAAATAGCAGAGAATATGCATGGGTTCAGTGAAAGCCTGAATTTTAAGTGATAAGATGTTTGAAGGACAACAGTTTTACTTTGACATGTGAAATACTGAAATGTAGTGGATAACAACTACATTGTTTTTGTGAAAGGTGCAGTACAAAACAGCCTGCAGACACAAGTGAAAGCTACCAGTAACAACAGTTTTGATAGTGGTGAAAAAAAGAAGCTAAGGTCCTGAAAAACTCAATTTAAAGAAAAAACAATGTAAGACAGTCACCTGGGTTCTTGTGTGAACTGGGAGAGCATTCAGTTTTGAAAGAATACAGAGCATGCATGCATTTTGAAAAATGCTCTGCAAAGGAGAGCCTGCAAGATACCACCCCAGCATGACACCAGATATTCAACAAACACCCATCCTCTCATCCACATGCTCATTCAAGATCTCCTTGAGGTGTGCTGCTGAAAAGGGCAAAGAACCCAAACTGCATGCTCCTTTGCATGGATTTCAGCAATACTCAAGCTAGTTATTCCACGCTGCATTACAAGCAATTTAGTCAAACCAATGTAAAAATCCCAGAGCAATATGGTTTTAAGTCCAGTTTACATAATCTTAAATCTACCTGGAACTTTACCACTGCAAGCCTAGCCATTAAATCAGTTATAAATCTACTCTAAATCGATAAAGACTCATTATCAAAACTTGCAGTTTGTCAGTTTGCCACTAATACTCTGCCTCTAACAGAGCAGCCAGTAAGCCAGCACACCCTTTCTAAAAACAAAACAAAAAGACAGATCCTGCTATACCAAGTATACTAAAGATCCAAGGGTAACATGCATCCGTGGGACAGACAAGACAGCTTGTGGACAAGGATTCCTCTCCTGGCATAAGGCTTTCACTTATATATACTTGTGACACAAACTGCATCATCTGAACTGAAATTCTTCACTAAGAGTTGGAAACTACTGAAGATTTTTGTTCATCTAGTTGCTCATTGTTCATCCTGAATTCATCTAGCAATGATGCATTTTCTTTAGCACAGAGCTAAGACAGCTGGAAGTTTGAAGCTACTCAAGATGTCAAAGATGACTTCCTTTCCTTGGAGTGATGACTGCTGCACTCTATTGCTGTCACACAAATAAGCCTGCTCTCTCCATCACAGCTCAGACTCGTGAGCTTGCACAGCAAGGCACTTGCACACTAAGTGGCACTGCAGCTTTGACCCAACATACTTGGTTCTACTTGCTTAAGTCTCACATTAGGTGCAAAGAAGATGATGTTCAGCTGATATTTGGGAAATCTCCTGAAATGTGAATGCTAAAGCGCTCTCTTTTCATTCTTATGGCCCAAACACAAAGTGTCTTGGCATCTTTCTAAGATAGGCCATAGAGAGCAATAGCAGAAAATGTGGTACCTTGCATTCTTGCATTTAGTCGTATAACAAGTATCTCTGATGACTGGAAGAAGGGCCATAAAACAACTGGTTACTTTTTCAAATCAAGATAATCTCTCTTGCCTCAAGAAATCTTGTAACAGGATCACCACTCAAGATCCTGAGCTGTGATACTTTGAGAAACACCCATTAGAGGCCCAGGATAACTTTTCTCAATTTACAAATTCCATTCTAACAAATACTGAAAAATTTTAGTCTTCTTTTCTTCTATACTATTTTCTTCTCCTGCCCAATACCTGATCAATGGATAAAAATCATACCCTCTTGCCTGAAGGCAGTTACCAAGGCAGTGAATAACTCTGCACATAGTCTTGAAGGATGAGCAACACTAAACATGCCCAGATTGAAATAAAACATTTCAGACATTCATGGCAGGACTGAAAAAATAAGAAAGCAGAAATACAGATCTGAATCCATTTGACTATTGCGACTGCCTCAGTAACCAAACTTACATTATGATTTGGAAAACTGGACATATTTGCTCAAGAACAGTCTCCAGTTCAACAGCCAAAACAGTGGGTTCTTAGATCTCAGTGCTAAAGACTAATAACCAGGAAATCTCAAAAACTATGAGAATTTGTCTCACTTTCCACCTACTCTAGAAGAGGCGCTAGAGGCAAAATCAGAGTGAGCATTCTGAAGAGATTTGTGGCAGATGAGTCAGTAACTGACAATCAATAGCCACATTTCAGAAGAATATGCAAGAAATAGTTATGGAGCAATCTGTTCACAACAAAGTTTCCCAGTAAGTTCAATTAGATACTGGATTTCAGGTAGAATCTTACTTAACTCAAAGTGAATCTAAATATTTAACCATCACATAAGCATCTCCCTTTTATGAAATTCAACCAATTCAAGATACTCTTAGTAATTTTAGAAGAAAATTTACACAACATTATAAATACTTCCCTTATTTCAAAGCATCATATTTTGTTTCAACCAATGATTCTTCAACTGATGCACAGGTTACTTGGCAAGGTATGGACTCATTATTAATGAGACAGCCAACTATTGTATATTGATGATCCTGCCACATTTCCTGCCTTCCCTTTTAGAGTAGTGCCATGAGCATGTTTTCAGAACCCCTACTTGTAGTAGAAGAACTGAAAGAACCTTCCCCCTACCATGCAAAGATAATCCTACAAGTGCATCAAGTTTTGGAGGCCTAACAGAAACACAGATACTGTAAGAAGAACACAGTTGTACTATTATGGATTTCTTTACCCTATCTCCCATAGTGAAAGATGGGCATGTTCTTCTCACTTTGTTGGTCATTTATTTCCAAAACAAAACTACCTAACACATAAATCTTCATGTTTTAGTGTTCATGACTTTAGAACAGTCACTTTACAATCGTCTGCTTTTCTACAGATGTTGTGTTCCTGCTTTCTTTTGCATGTAAACAGAAGGTTCTAGGCCAGCATCAATTATTTTGTTACCTATAAAAAAAATAGATACAACAGAGGAAACATGTAACCCAGCAGTTAAGATCCAGCATTGATTCTTCCCCCGTTAGAAACTTAGACAGGGAAAGGAAAACCAGAAAAAAATCACCCATGCAAGAATGATCATTCAGAAAGGGCGAATACACTCCTCAGAACAGCACACACCTTCCCAAAACAAGTATCAGCAATAATTTTGAATGCGAGCAGAGGCTGAAAGAGAACTTTAGGTAAGCACCTAAAGAAAAAAATCACCATATTTAAAAATTCCTATTTAGGAATTTTAGCAGTATATACATCTGCACTCATGTCTCTGAGCAGATATAAGATCTGTGCTCCTGTCCTGGGAGCTCTTCATCAGCAGGAATGTAACTGAACATATTAAGCTGCTAGATAGCTGGCTGTACCAACCCTAACATTTCCTAGCTCAGTCTAAAGACATATGGATTAATTTTAAACATCTGCCACAGCAGCAGTATTTCCAACAATGCTGTTTCTTCAAGACTTAAGTCCAGACACAATTCTAGGAAGATAGAGTATCTCATATTATGCAGAGATCCCAAGAACGTTGCCAAGGGGAATGGAAAAAAGAACAAAAATGTGAAGGGTTTATTATGGCTGTGCAATGCCAAGTCAGTGCAGTAAAATCTGATCTGATGAACTAACATAGAGAAAAACAATAGAGGAGACAACAAAAGACACTAGGAGAGAGTTCAGCAATTTTTGTGATCACTGGTACAAAGAGTAAGACTACAAGGACAGACATACACAAAAATTAAAACCACAAATTCCAGATAGTCAGAAAACACAAGCACTTGTAAGCCAGAAATCAAGCGTGCTTTGTGATATGAATCCCCACCAAGTACTTTTCTAAATCCAGCGAACTGGTGAAACACACCCAACGATCACACTCAAGCAGGACATACAAGAAAGCTGCAATGCTTGAAAAATGTTCCCCGACAACTTCTGGGAGAAGAGAATGCCTGTGCCTTAAAGGTGAAAATGTCTGGGCCACAGTTCCTCAGGAATTTAAGGGAGTGTATTCTACGGTTGTTTCTCAACTTCCTTCTCGTAACAGTCCTATTAAAAAAGCACGCTGTTATCAACCTTTACTGCTTCTTCGTGTATTTATCACCCATTTTACGCTCCGTCTCTCCTGGTTTTTATATTCCTCTTCCTACTTCATTCCAGCACTGTCTGTCACGCCTTCTCATACTTGAGGACTGCAAATCCTCACACTGTGCTGAACTCCAATTTCCCTGCTCGTGCTTCTCGTACGCCTGACTCGCCTCCACCCCCTGGTGCACCAGCACACATTTCACTGCTCCAGCGGACGGACACTCACCGTACCGACCACAGCAACCGCACCCCACGTTCCTCTAAGTGCCCGGGGCGCCCAGCCCGGCAGGCTGAGGGCGGCCGAGCCCGGGGCAGTCGTTCCCCCGCCCCGGGGTCCGCCCGGCCTCGCCGCAGCCCCCCCGCCCCCAATGGCGCCGCCGCCGCGGGCCGAGCTCGCACCCGCAGCGCCATC
>VYXF01001782.1:237542-283145 GCA_013397295.1 Polioptila caerulea
CGGGGGCGCATCCGCAGGGTAAGGCGGGCGCTGCGGGCCGGGCCGGGCCGGGCCGGGCGGGACGGAGGTTCTTGACGGTGCCTGTGCCCGCAGCTGGTGGCAGAGGAGAACGTGCGCGGCGTGGTCACCCTCACGGAGGACTACGAGACCCGGTTCCTCTGTTTTTCCCCCCAGGTGAGCCCCGGGTTTGCTGGTGTTTGCTCGCCCCCCCGGGACGGGTCTCTCGTCGCTATCTGTCCCGGCACAGACGAGGCTTTAGCCGCCTCCTGCCGTCATGCCGGCAGCCACCGCCAAGTCCTGTGGCAGCAGAGACGGGACTACTCGTACCTAAGCCGACTTGAAAACTATCCGACAAACCAGTAAAACGCGAGCGTGCGAGTGAACTGCAGCTGCAGTGGCAGGGAAAGACAGGGAGCATCGATCCCACATAGATCACTACACAGGAATGCCTTTAGGTTGGGAAGAGATCCCAACCTCCCTCTTTTCTTTTAGCTGAAACACACTTTCTCAGTCCCCTTTTTAACCACTACCTTCTGATGACCAGCACTGAAGTTTTCATACATATGATTTGAAGGATTGACATTCGAAGTCTGTTTACAGCCTGTCTGAATTTCTCAACTGTCTCAACAGGTTCTGAGTTTCTTTCAGTAAAAAAACTAACCCAAAAGGTCACTGACCAAATCTGCTATTTCTGTTACAGGAATGGGAAGCAATGGGAGTGGAGCAACTGCGTCTCAGCACTGTGGATCTAACTGGAGTCCCCACCTTGGAAAACCTGCACAAGGGCGTGGAGTTCATCCTGAGACACCGAGCCCACGGTAACAGCGTCTATGTGCACTGCAAGGCAGGACGCTCCCGCAGTGCCACCATGGTGGCAGCATATTTAATTCAGGTCAGGAGTCTCTTCTAAATGGGGTTAATTTTCATTAAAAAATTAAAATAAAATGCAGACAACCTATATAGTTTACTCTCACTCAGGAAACCTGAGCATGTACAGGTTAATACTCCATGATTTTACAGAGCTTAGACACCCGTTTTAAGAGAGGCCTCAAACTTACCTTCTTGTTTTGAATGCAAATGCAAATTTTGAATTATTCTGCTTTTCTTAATTCTTTCTGTGGAGGAACAAGTTGAGGTGGGAATAACAAGTCACTCATGAGCGTAGGTTCACTGAGCAGATAAACATCTATTTTTGTTGTTTGTGTTTTCTCCTTTGTTCACTGCAGTGGTGAGCCTTCCTACGCTGTTCTGTAAGTACAATTTGGGATCAAGAGAACTGACTTGTTCTCTGAGTTCCTCTACCAACCCAACTGGGAAAGCCAGCACTAAAAACAAAATCCCACCCGTGGATTCTTCCCTTGGTGTTATTAAGCTCTCCCTGGAAAATTTTCCATTAGTGTTGAAGAGAAAATTTTCTCTCAATCAGTAAGTGCTGAAATGTGATGGGAGTATCAGTACTGAGTTTTTTTTTAAAAAATTTAAAAGGCAAGCTGCACTTTTGCTCTGATCTAGTGGGGCTAGGACAGGAAACTATTCACAGCATGAAGGAAGAGCGAGTGAGATGGAAAGTGGAGGGCCCAGACAGCAGCCAGGCAGCAGTCCCTCTTTAAGTGAGGGACTCATTTCATGATTGTGTGACTTGCAGGCCTCTCTGAGAAGAACATCAAGTAAAACTAAGGGGCAAAGCAGCAGCATGCTTTCTAACAGCTCTAATATTGCCTGTATCCTCCAGGAGGGTTCCATTAACTGGTGCAAAGATGGAATGGATTTTTACTTGCTAGGTTTCTGCCTTTTCAGCTGCATCACTGGAGCCCTCAGGAAGCAATAGAGGCCATTGCCAAGATTCGTCCCCACATCCTCGTTCGACACAAGCAAGTCCAGGTCCTGGAGAAATTTCACAGGAACATGATCACTGAGAGAACTGCATAACTTAATAAGAACTATCAAAATCCTTATCTCAGCTGCTATAAAAAGAAAGTTTTTATGATCTAACAAAAGCTTAAGTGTTTTCATTCTTGACCATCAATAAAGAACATTTTACAGTAAAGGGGAAATAGGGCTGTTTCATTAAAGCTTTCTTTCCTTATGGTTAATATCCTAGATCTCTAGGAGCCCTGTAGTTCTTTTCCACACATAAATGCTCAGCAGAACTGCAATCCAGATGAAGTTCAAAAATATCTGTATTTGAAGCAAAGAGAAAAAAACAAAATACTTTGTCTCAGTAGAGACTTTATTCAGATTCTTACCCAAAGGGTTACAGTGCCAACAAGAGAGGGGTAGGAGGAAGTGGTCTTATTTCTGTCTTTTCACCAACACTATGTTAATAATTACAGGTGGGGATTTCCTGTACAGTAAAGGAAGCCAATGCTCTAAAAATGATCTCCCTCTTTATACTAGGTGATGACAGAGCAGTAAGCAAGTACTCAATTGGTTACCACTCCTCTAGGAGAAGTGCTGAATGTAACCTAAGGGTCCTGGGGTCAGTTCTGGAATCTGTCTGCCAGGCCCTCCTTCTGCAACAGGACAGAGGAATGTTTAAATGGGGGCATCCCTGGGGGACACAGTGCACGTTTAACTCTGTGACTGACACAGCAGCAACACGCAGTCCTCTAGGCAGTTAAAACTAGCAGTCTGGGTCAAGGAGAATGTTCTCCATATGCCACAGGACTTTTGGTTTCAGGCTAAAATAGCCATTTGCTGCTGTTTGGGCCTCAAACACAAGCAGCTTATCATCACGGAATCAAAGTAATAGTATTTAGTCCATCTGAAATCAAAGATACAACAGTTCAATACGGTTTCAATAGTGCTATGTAAAAGAATAGGCCCACAGTCAAAAAGCCTGTACTTCCTCTGCACAGGTACAGAGGATGGGGTCTTTACTGGATGTTGTGAGCCTATAGTAATTGGGACTGGTGCTGAGGGTCGTAGGTGTCTTCGAGCTGCACAGCAAGACACTCTCGCTGTCTTTCTATCACTGGGCCTGTTTAGGCCAGGACAAACTGCAGGTTAGTGAGCAGCACTTTGATGCCACTTGTGACTGTTACAACAGAGGTGGCTGGGTTAAGTTTAAAAGTATTTGCATCGCCCTTTTTATAGCGGTCGCGAAAGACATAGATGCTGCCATTGCAGCTGGCAATTTTCCAGAGGGATGGTACCGAGCTCCAGGCATCAGGGAGGCACAGCCGCGTGAAGCTATCCAGCAGGGGATTGTAGCAGAGCAGTGAATCCCCCTCGGCCACAATGAACACCACATCCTTGTGCACGGCAGCGTGCATGCGCCCTGCGAAAGGCAGTACATATGGCTTCACGTGGCATTTCTCTGTGTTGGTATCGTAGCACTGAATGAGCCGAGAGGGCTTGGTGAAGAAGTCTAAGTCGTTTTCCTCCCCACCCAGCAGGTAAATGACACCATTAAGGTTCACCCCTGCAGCTCCAGAGACCGCCACTTCCAGCTGGCTGGTCTCTGTCCAGACGTTGTCTCGTACTCTGTAATATATGACAGCATTAGAGAGAGTGTCCTGTAGAGTTTTCCCCCCCAGTGAATATATTGCATCCTTGCTTGGCACGGAGACGAGGGTGTGCTGGAGCCGGTCACGGGGCAGAGGAGCACACCATTCCCAATCTATAGTCGCATTGTTGCATTTCCACATGCGTCGTGGGATGGAGCCGCCCACGACGTACAGGTCGCTACCGTGCTTGCAGGCCGCGGTGATCTGGTGACACAGGCTGTTCTGGCCACTCACACTAATGGAGTCATCGTCAGCACAGTGCAGAGAGACAGCGAGGGAATGTGTACGTGATGACTCCTTGCCAATCAGGTAGATGTGAACATTTTCTCCAATCACCTGAGCGAAAGCAGAAGTTTGTCAGCAGAATTAGATCTGTTCGCACAAACATCAGTGATGCTCAAGACTGAATTTTTCAGTTTAGGACCCACCTGTGGGCCTGAGGTGTATAACCTCCTTCCTAAGTCCTGCCACCCTAGAACATTCAGGATTCAGAGCCTCAAGGCCTTTTCAAGATACCATTCATATCTGACACAGTAAAATAGACACAGACGTCACTGGAACACAAGTGTTCACTGTTTAGATAAGGGCCAGTTACATCACTGATGGAGTACAGTTGTTACAATGGGAATGCCAAACATAGGTTTCTGAACAGTTTGTTTGGTAACTGAGGTGAAATAAGTTATTTGTGGCACTGCTCCAATCACCAGTGAGAGCACACTCAGGTTAAATGAAAAAAAGCTGTCAGTGGGGTTGCTATTTATGACGCTGAAAGCATCCTCTCACAAGCATCATGAATTTCAATGACATTTGTGTTTTGTGACTTTCAAGTCACACCTGTGAGCAAAATACCCAGCCCTGAAACGTGTGAAACTGGCAAGTGCTGCATCAATCCCAGAACATAAGGTCTCTTTATACCTTCAGACTTGATCGCAGAGTCTCTGAAAAGCCTGCTCGCTCCTCCTTGTTGAAGTTGATCCAGGTTTCTATGGCAACTGTTGGATTCTGAGAACATGGAACGCCATCTGCGGTTCGGGGACAGAAAGGCATTTATGATATCTAGACAAAGGTGTGTGTACTCAGGAACACCCTTTTCCCACAGCTGCCTCTCCCCACTGCTACCACAAAGTCTGCTTTCTAGAGAGGAAAAATAGACACAGGTGTTTATAGACTTTGTCAGGCATGATCAGCACTGCCAGCCAGCCAACTACATGAAATTAATTTCGGTAACTACAAGAAGACAGAGCTGCCAGATCTTAAGCACCTCAGATGAGTTTCAGCAATCTATTCAGGAATCTTTGTCCAAGAGAAAGAGGACAGGGAAGAGAACTTACATACTGTGTGACAATGACAAATACTTTCTTATTTAATCATTTAGGCAAAAAGATTCTGTTATTGAGAATCTCAGCACCTGCCTTTCTTTCTGGCTGATTCTAGAAACCTATCTAGCAAAAGTCATCTAAAAAATGTGTCTGAGCACTGTCAGGCAGCTGACCCTCATGACTGAACATACGGTGTTGCTGCTATCCTCTTAACATTTGGAAATCCCCAATGAGCTACTAGAGCTTTTCTTAGCCGTGTGACAGTAGGAAACACTCCACCGACTGCATCAGATTTAAATCTCTTTCCAGATATAACTGGAAGTTTTGGTTAAGCCACAAAGTCTTGCATCACCATCATCAGTACATAACCTAAAAGATTTTAGGTATTTCCTTCTAGTTTGAAAGCCAGCAGTTATGCCTGTGTTCATCGAGAAGCTTCCCTATGAAGACTCTGATTTTGTAGCCTGTTCTCATGACAAACTCTGAATTCAATGATGCTGAAGGCACCAGACAAATTCCAATGCTTTTCTCTATAGTGGAGGGGAGCAGAAAAACTGTGGCACAAAAGCAGGTATTTCAACTCTGTTTAAAAGGATTCCCATAAGCTAACCATCACATGTAGTGCTTAAATGGAAAAAAGTTTTTACAATTGGTCCTAGAGTGCAACAGAAGGTAAACTTAATAAATTACTATTTCATGAAATTAATTTTAATCCTTGCCACTAAAAGTTTCCTCTATTTAATTCTCCATTAACTAAATGAAGATGCAGGAAAGGAAAAATAAAAGGATTTTTCCTCCCAGCAGTCAGGAAGTAGTTCAGATTTTAATCCATTTTGTGACCTAAGTTGTGGCATAAATGCTGAGTAATGTGATTTTATGTTTGAAAATAGATGATGCATGGAAAAAAGTTAATTCTGAGCAACTGTTTTAATTTAGGATCACAAGTGCTAAAGTCCATAGTCCTAAAACTTTTTTATGTGGAATCCCTAGGAAATTAAAGGTGATTGACCTCTACAGTTTTATTTCATGATTTTAGAGGTTTTTTTTAAGGAACTTGCAACTTACTTAAAAACTTCAGCTAGATAGTTATCAAAATTACTCTAAGTTTATCACAGTTTTTGAGCTATCAGTACATATACTCAATAGGTTCTTGACTGTAAATTTTCTTAGATGAAATAGAGATAATTTAATGCATTATCTGTAAAGACTCTCATATGCATGGCATCAACTCTAAAGGCTAGTTTAGGTCGTATGGGTAGACTTGCCAGTGTTCCAAAGAAGCCAGTCAAGACAGGTTTATTTTTGCAACTGCATATAAAACACATGACACACGAAGTCTACTTACTTACTCAGTTACAAAGAGTAATTAAAAGCAAGAAAGAGGCACATTTGGTTGTATAAGCTGCTTCTACATTGCTTTCCCTAGCAAAGATACACAACTGCAGAAGAATGGACTTGTGACTGCAGCATCCTGGAGAGGTAACAAGTACTGACTGTACCTACTAGGGCAGCAGATCTTTTCAGGACTGGTGGAAGCTGGACTAAATTGTTTATGTGTTGACATGCCCTTCACAACTCTGAGCCATGTCATGCATTACTGTGGAAGGCTATTACCTTTACAAGAAGGGCAATTACTGCTTTACTCAAGATGTTACAATGCCTCTATTTCAGTCACTTGAGTGCCTAAGTAATCCTAATAATTATATACAATTGTAAATAACACTAAAATAGTCTAAAAATATGTGCTCAAGCCTTTTTACAGATGTTGAGTTATTGCATTACTATGTTAAATGATTATGAGCTAAAGGGATAGAAGACTTTCATCAGATGTGTATTTCTGGTAAGGCTTCTTTGTTTTACTTATAATGCAAACAAAATTACAACAAATTGTTGCAAGCTGTGTTTAAAAAACGTGTAACACTTCCTGTTGACTCAGGAACTGCTGTGAATTTCCGGCATCCTGTATATCCCTTTTCTATAGCTTAGATGTTTCATGTCCCATAACAATTAATATTTTGGGGCTTTTTCTGATAAATGTATCCAGAATGTTTTGCTCTGCCTTGCTTAGTTGAGTCTCTGAATAGACAGTGATTATGAAAGTTTGTATCTTTCCATCTATTTTATTCACTACTTGACCAGACTCTGAAAGTCTCTTTCTACATCCACATCCTAGGTAGTTTCAGGAACTCCTTACCTGTAAGGATGTCTGTCAATAGGCGGAGAGGCAGGTGTAGGAACTCCTCTGTCTCCTGCAGCTGAGACAAATGTGACTTTGCACAGTGTTTGGCAGCTGTGTAGAGCTCCATGTCACTATGTTGATCTGCCAACCACATGACCTGCAGACAGTTTCTAACCTGCACTGTACGGGCCAGAAAACGGGAGCACTCTTCAAAAAGGGCAGTTAGCTGGTACATGTCTGCCACTTCATAGGTTTCCTGCAACTCCTCTGCCCTCAGCTTTACAGTTCCATGGTAAATATAGTCCACAAGGAGCTGAAAGACGCTCTCGCTAACATCCTGCAGCTCAATCACCCGGTTGTGGGCCTCCTTTAGGTTGGAAGTGAACATAGAACGAAAAAAGCAGCTCTGAGCTGAGAGGACCAAACGGTGCAGCTGGAATTCTTTGCCTTCCACTGATATTGTAACGTCAGCAAAGAGCTCATCCTCCAAGCATAATTTCATAATACCCTGGGCCACGCGGCCTGAGTGGGAGCGGTCGGTGAAGGTGTAGTTCACAAAGTAGTTTTCTTCTGCAGAGGAGCCTCCAGTCTCTTCTGACGAGTCCATGGTGCTGCACAAATCAGACCTCCAGCAATCTGTAAAATCACAATAATTATATGGCTTTCTCTCACCACTAACAGGATTATGCAGTACTTCAGGGTACAGGGAAAAATCAAATATATTGGTAAGAGTCCAGCATATTTTAGACTGAACATAAATAGCACAGCCAGTAACTTGTGCTTAAGCTTCAGAATCTCAAACCACAAATGAGAAATTGGCATAATTAAAATTATAATATATACCAAAATTCCAGTACAGTGAACATCACATCCCAGCAGGACTGGGAGACGTGCATATCTTTTCACCACTCATTTCACTGACACAAAGAAATGCAGCAAGGTATTCAAATGGAAAGTCCAGCAAATGCCCTAGGAAACTTGCAAAGCCAAGAGCACAGGAAGCAGTTCATATCACCAGGAGGTGTTAATTACTGTTGAAACCCAATGATGAATTTGTATCAAGGTGAGTTTGTTCTGACCAAAAAGATGCATGAGATGTCTGCCAGACATAAACACCAGTCCTTCAAGCTAACCAAATGAGATAACTGATGGTTGTGCTCTTTGTAATGTGCCAGTCAACTTCAGCGGGCAAAACATGCTAGATGTTGTTAGTCACTGCTTCCCAAGTAGAAAGGGGAACAAAATTTAAAACAAAACACCTCTTAGTAGGTACCACAGATGTTTGCAGAGCTCTAGGTAGTTTGTGGGTCAGAAAAGCTTCTGAAACACAGAAGAATTACTACAGCAAAGAGCTCTTTTCTACTACGGCTCTTGACATCATTAGGAATAGTTGCCTACCTGCATTCACTTTAGACTCATTTTTATAACTGAACTACCATCCAGGATGTCTGATACCAGAAATGTCTTCCATCAATAATGAACATTATTTCAAGTACAATGTTTCACAAAGATGTGATTTTTTTCCTCCAATAAATTCATAACTACTCTTCCATGGTTTATCTTGTCAAACACGCATTTTCTTACAATTACTCTGCTTGATCAGGAGGGCTCCTAAGTTCTTTGCTCAAATTCATGGGAAGTAGTGTCTACATCCCTAATTGGCTGGACAAGTCCATCTAATCTCTGGTGATAGCCTGCCCTAATTATACTCTTATCTTGATTTTACAGTAGTTCTGGTCTGTCGGTAAAGTACCTATTCATTAGTCTGTAAGAGACTAAGAAACTGCAGTCAGCATAGAACGTCAGTACTATTTTTCCAGCTTTACAAAGTATGAACCTATCCTGCAAATTGGCTTCCACTTTGGTTAAAGCTCTTTATCCTTGCAGTCAAGGTGCTTAGGAGCTTCAGCCCAGAATGCAGAAAAGATCACACAGAGCACCAGGATATGGACAGATGAACTACTCTGCCCATACTCCCCTGCACAACTCCCAGAGGACTGATGCCAAGTCACAAAAGAAATGCCAAGAAGCAGCTAAAGACTACATAAATCTCACATCTTCCTTGCAGACACCCAGACAAAGGTCCCCTTTGCACCCATGGTGTCTCTGCTACAAAGAAAGAGGCATGCAGGACAGTTAACTGTCCCCTAAAGCCAAGTCGTATGCTCCATGCATTCCATAGGCCAGGCTATCAGTGACAGTGGTTTAACCAACACCTAGGACGCCTCCTTCATAGAATCGCAGAATCACCTAAGCTGGAAAAATCCTCTGAGACCATCGAGGCCAACCCTATGGCCGGACACCACCATGTCAACTAGACCTCGGCACTGATGCCACATCCAGTCTTTCCTGAAACACCTCCAGGGACAGCAACACCACCACCTCCCTGAGCAGTCTATTCCAGCCTCTAATCATCTTTCCTGTGAAGAAATTCTTCCTTATGTCCAGCCTAAACCTTGCCTGCCGCAGCTTAAGCCTGTGTTGTGTCGCCCTGTCGCTGGTTGCCTGGGAGAAGAGACCAATCCCCACCTGGCTACACCCTCCATTCAGGCAGTTGGAGAGGGTGATAAGGTCATCTTTGAGCCTTCTTTTCTCCAGGCTCAACTAACACAGCTCCCTCAGCCGCTTCTCACAGAACTTGTGCTCCAGCCTCCTTCTTGCCTTGCTCCTGACAGGGTCGCGGATGCCACGGCGGCTCCCGGGATCGGGGAACCCCTAGCACAACTGACAGCGACCCCGCGGTCCGAGGCGGGGAGAAGGCAGGAAGGGCGGCCGATCCCCGGAGAAACGCCGATTCCCACGAGGGCCGCGCTGACGCCGTGCAGGCTCAGCGCCGGCTCAGCCCGGGGGCTGCCGGGTTCCGCCGCCCTCCGCGCCCGCACCTCCCGGCGCTCGCTGCTCCGTCCCCCGGCCGCGCCGCGCGGCACCCACCTGCGGCGCCTCCCTTCATGCCGCCGCCCCAGGCTGCCCCAGCGGCTGCTCCCGGCCCTCACCCTGCGCCAGGCGCCGCCGGGCACTCGCCGATTCCGCCCACCGACCCGGAGCCGTCCTCGGGAAGCTCTTCGCGCGCTTCCGCCCCCGNGGCCGGGCCGGGCCGGGCCGGGCGGTTGGCGGCGGTCGGTGAGACGTGTCCGTTTCTCTCCGCAGCTGGCGCGGCACCGGCGGCGGCACGGGCCCGGCTGGCGGGGAGCTCCGCCGCGGACACTCGCCGTAAGTGCGGGGCCGGTTGGGGGGCGGAGGGGGCCCGAGGCGTGCGGTTGTGCCGCTGGCAGCGGGCAGGAGGGCGCCGAACCGCCCCACGGCCGTTCCTGGGCGGTGGAACCGCTTCGGTGAGCGTGTCGGCAAAGGGGTGGTCCGGTCACCCGAAAACCCCAATTGCGCAGACAAGTGGCTGTGTAGCCGTGCTTGCTGTGGCTTCTCGTGCTTGCTCTGGGTTCCTGTCTGCATACTTACTCAGATGCAGGGCCAAGCCTGATTTTTCTGTGCGAAGCTGTGCCTGGGCAACAGCTTCATAGCCCCTCATCGCCTTGACTCTTAAAAGCTTTTAGCCGTAACAGTGAAAAAACCCACCCTAACAACCTGAATTCCTAGAGTATTTTCATTATGAGGGGCTTGCTTAGATGTTGACAGTTCCAACAAACCCAGAAAACAAGGCCCTTTCTAGACCCAGGTTGAATTACATGAGTGGTCAGTAAGTTCAGATTGTTCTGTTATCTCTGCTGCCCTCTTTTTCGTCTGGCTATTTACTTCTCCATCAACTTGTTGGACAGTTTGTGCTGCTCTTTAAAGCTGACAGAATTTTAGGACTGACACAAATTTCCTTCATTATCAAAATGTCCAGTTCCACCTTCTGTGTAACACGAGTGTGCTCTATAGTGTAGTCTGTGACAGACAGCTAGACTGGTTAAAGGGAGTTACTATTCTTCATTCTATAGATTTTTGTATTCCCTGTCATAATCTTGGAAACTGTCTTTTTCTCCTTAGCTACTGTCAGACCAAAAAATGAAGTACAACAGAAGCAGCTATGTGATTTTGGGGAGTATGTGGCTGAGATTCTGCCCAAGTATATCCAGCAAGTACAGGTAGGTGCTGTTCAATAAATTGTTCTTGTGGCAGGACAGGATCCAGTGAACACACCACTTTTTTGTTACCTGTTCAGAGAAGTTATTCTGGGGAAGAAAAATTGTCAGAATTCCATGAAGAGTACTGCTGTTGTTAAGCCCTTTTGTGTCTGCTATGTCTCTTTGAGTCTTCTGCTGAAATCAGCATCGTGTTTGGTCCTGTTGGTGTTTGGACTCATGCCCTTCCCACTGTTGTGTTTTCATCAGGTGACCTGTTTCAATGAGCTGGAACTTCTGATCCATCCAGATGGGATCATTCCTGTCCTGACCTTCCTTCGTGATCACACCAATGCCCAGTTCAAATCCTTGGCTGACCTGACCGCTGTGGATGTCCCATCTCGGCAGTACCGCTTTGAGGTAGGAACTGCTCAGAGGTGCAGTGCTTGGAGGGCTTCCCAAGTGCTGATGGCTCTGGGTGCTGTTGCAGCTCTGACCACTTTCTTTGGTTTCTGGCAGTTAGAAAAAAGTTTTGAGAGTTGTAGATAGAATTCTTTAAGTCAAAGGCCTCCAGCTGCTGAAGAAGTGGAATATTTTTTTAATTCACTATTTTCCTCTCAAGAATCAAGGTAGTAGAGTCATAGAAATAAAAGAAATATAGACTCTGATTTATCCATCTTTTCCAGTTGCCAAGGCAGTATCAAACAAGGCTTTAAAATTCCTTACAAAATTTTGGGATCTTTTTTTCAGTCTGCTTGTAGTATGTATTTCCTCTACAGAGACTATAATAATCCTCATAAACAGCCTTTGTACTAGACTTCAGCACCATAGAAGTTGGAAATGTTCCCTGGTATCCAACTCACTTGCTGAAAATTAAGTGTATTTTTTCTTAGCTTTCTCCCAACTGCTAGTAATTGCAAGAGTGATTGATGGCCATATTCTTTGAGACAGGCCATTGTCAAGTGTATCCATCCCTCCAGTAGTCTCTCTTTTAAGATTTAATATCTCTCTTTACTTCTTTGTCATCGGTCATGATGTGTAAGTCTCTCATAACCTTTGTCACACTTCTAAGGACCAAAGTGATGAGCTGTTGGAACCTCAGTCGCAGGAGTGTCTTTCAGTGGACAGCTCTGAAGTGCTGAATCAATCCTGCTCATAAAGAATATTTGAAATAGTGCTTGTGTGGCTTTGCTTAGGCAGTGGTGTACTGCAAAGAGATCCATAAATGGTGCCTGTTCCTCTGCTTCAGATTGTGTACAACCTCTTGTCCCTGCGGTTCAACAGCCGGATCCGTGTGAAGACGTACACCGATGAGCTGACGCCTGTCGACTCAGCAGTGCCTGTGCACAAGGCAGCAAACTGGTATGAGAGAGAGGTGAGTGCTGCTGTGCTTGGGAACAGTCTTTGTGGAAAGAGGCTGTATTTTCCCAAATAAGTTGATTCTCCAACACTCTCAGGAAGAAATAGAGAAGTGTTTCCTTGGCTGCCTTTTCAGAGTAGGAGATAAAACGGTGTTTGATTTGCTTTTGAATGAACTCCTGCATCAGTTTTGCTGGCCCTGTACAAAGCCAGGCATGTAACTGAAATTTTATGGACATAACACGTGCAGGTTTTTGGGCTTTTTTCAAATCCAATTCAACTAACTTGTCTCCCTTTCATTTAGGTTTGGGATATGTATGGTGTTTTCTTTGCCAACCATCCTGATCTAAGGCGAATCCTCACAGATTATGGGTTTGAGGGCCATCCATTCCGGAAGGACTTCCCACTCTCTGGTTATGTGGAGGTAGGCGATACAGTCATGTCTAAAGTTTCCTAGTCTCTCCAATGCTCTTTTCTGAATTCCAGTACAAAGATGTGACTGCTTTACAATCACTTGTCTGTATTCCAGAGGAGTTGTATAAATCTGCATTGAAATTTGAATTATCACACAAAATATCATCCATAATAAGGCAGCCTAAGGCTGGAAAAATTGAGCAAATGTTATGTGCTGTATACCAAAGATACTTGTCAGGTGGAGAAAGTGCTTCTGCCTTCAGCACGTTTTCTGGAAGATTAAAGTTTCCACTGCAAAACTGAGATGTCTAGAAGGATAAAGGACTGAGCTGTTCTTGATTCAGTTGGAACTTCACTTTGTTGAGTGTTTGTAGGCCCAGATTATAAAACTCTGATTAAACTGGGCTGTTTTAAGAATCGTTTACCTCTGTATGCCAGCCACAGGTGAAATGGGAGTATTTGGTATCTGTCTAGTTTGAAATGACTGCCCTGCAGAAGCAGGCGTATTTGGTGCAGTGTTTAGACTGAGTTGAATCTCAGAAGAAAACAGTGAAGTTCTTCAAAAAAAGGCTGTTTTAAGAAATGTAGAAATAACAAAATCCTGCAAGCAAGGATAAGGCAGCATCTCCTGAGCTGGAGTTCAGAGATCAGCGAGGATAAAGCAAGCCAATCAGAAGTGTCTGGTACTCACCTGCATTCTGTCCTGGTGTCTTCTTTTTCTCCCCTTGTTCTGAGCGTTATGCTAAAATTTTGGACAACTGAAACCACACAGATGCCCTGTTTTAAAGATTCATGAGTGTAGTCCTCAGCCATGCAGGCCCAGGATGGGCCATCTTATTTCAGTGACTCAGGAGAAATTCCTTTGTGAAGTGACAAATTAAATGTGTTATTGCATGTGAACTTCATGTGGACTGTTAGGGTGGGTGCTCCTAATTCTGGGTGCTTCGTCATGACACTTGAGGGACATGGTAGCAAAGCAGAGGAGGGTTTTCTTGGATGCTCCAGAGATCTCAGTAGCATCTGGAGAGCTCTTGTTTAGTAATGAGGAGAACTGAAGCTGTGGCAGAGGCCTGTGGGCCTGTGGTTTTTCTGTGGGTAAGAAGTAGAGTGTCTGCACAGGGCGTGGTTTCGGTAATTTCTGGGTCATTGTGCCCAGCAGACATGCTCTAGGAGCAGGGTGAAAATGACTGGCCTGTGTCCTTTGTGCTGTTCCAGGTGCGGTATGATGATGAAGTCAAACGGGTGGTGGCAGAGCCTGTGGAGCTAGCTCAGGAATTCCGCAAGTTCGATCTGAATAGCCCCTGGGAGGCGTTTCCTGCCTATCGTCCACCTCCAGAGCCCCTGAAAATAGAAGCAGGAGCCAAGAAAGAAGATGCCAAATAGCAGCAGAAGGAAGCGGATGTGCAGCACCATCCTTTCTGTTCTAATATAGTATTTATAATAATAAAAATTGATGTGAGATACTTGCCTGTTGTGATCTCGTGAATAATGTTTTCAAACTAGATGAAAAGCAGAAGGCCATGGAATGCTAATTTACAATCCTTATGATTCAACTGGTAGATGTTTATCTGGTGCTTTGAATTGTAAAACGGGGGATTTGTCTTTTTGGTTTGCAAATTGAACAGAGTGCAGGCATTGCCTGTGGCCTAGTGTTTCCTGAACACTACTGCTGCCAGCAGTCCCTGCAGGTAAAAATCAGAACCTGAGCACTCCCTAGGAGACTGCCCTGAAGCAGCTGTGGAGTTTGAGTAATGGGACAGCAGTTTCTTAGCTCCAGGAGGAGTGTTGGGAACAAGGTAATAATAAGGCAAAAAGGCAAAATCTGTGTAAATGGTTCTAATATGGTTCCTGTCAGGACACCACCAATGTACGTGGGTCCAGACCAAAACAATTATGGAAATCTATTGTTTCCATGGATATTAGGTCAGTGCCTTTCCTCCCAACAGAAGGAGTAACTTCTGATGTGACATTCCCTCAATCTGGCTTTTTCATCACAATCAAGCAGTCTTTATTTTCTCCAGCATCTTCAGAGTGTGCTTTTTTTTTCCTGCAGCCAAATATATACCCCTCTCTTGTCTCACAGACAAGAGTCTGTGTCTTTTTGTCAGTATTCCAATTATTTTGAGCTCTACGATACAATAACATTGCCACTTTCTTTGCTCTTGTGGAAAAAATTTTTTTCCAAACAAACTGAATGAATGCTGTAGTTCCAGTCCACCCATCACCTGTTTGAATGGGATTACGTTACAGCAGTCATCAATTAATAATGTCCCTTGCCCTTGGTCCAGAAAATGCGTAATGCTGTTCTGTGTCAGAAAGCTGAGTGACTTCATTAAGATCTGAAAACTGTTGTATAAGAGGTTTCATAAAACAATTCACAAGTGGTTTGTAGGGATTCCCTGAATCAATTCTTAAGCTTTTAATTTGTAAAAGCATGAATTAAAATAGGGGTTTGGGGGAGCTTAGTGTATGGGGTGGAAGAAGGGATACAACAATAACAAATTCAATTAAAAAAAGAGACCTACTTGCTGTGAGTAGAATATGATCTCTCTTCAAGAATAAGGACTGAACTGTATATTCTAAGAATTGGATTTTGTATTTATTTCCACCCCAGCCTTGTAAGCATGGGCTGGTTAATTTTTTTTTTATTTATTTTTAAAATTTTGTTTCAGCTGCTGTGGCCAGCAGTCTTTGGGATGTGATTCAACAGTGTTTTCTGGTTAAAATAAATAACATTTGCCACTCACCATAAAAGTCACAGCTCTACATGGGAAGGAGAAGTGAACATAGATCAGCAGAAGTCTGGTGTTTTATACAATTCTTAGCTCTGTTTTGGAACTGTCTTCAATTGAGCAGATTAAATAGGAAATAAACATTTAGTTCTTCCTCGATGTTCCACAGCTGCTTGTTTTCTTTGCAGGGGCTCTAAGAGCATGCCTATTGTGCAAGACAGAAGTAAGTTCCTGGTGCCACTTCTATCATCATGAAAGCTCTTTATAAATTACATTTCCTCTCCATGTTCTCCTTCATCCTAGGTTGCTTGAGACACTACACCAAGACTTATAGTCTATATATTATAAAAAAATATGTATTTCCCAGTATGATAAGTCAGACTGATGGTAGCAGGAACACTATGAAATTTGCCTTTTAAAATTAATGTTTGTGCAGAGGGAGCATTTGATCGACATCAAGAAATGTCAGACATGATGCCTGTCAAGTTAGACAATATGTAAGGTTTGCTCAAGAATGTGTGTTCTGGAAAAGCAGACAGTCCTGTGGGAACAGGCATTGGCTCCTGCAGGTCTTCAATATGTGGAATAGTTGCAAGCAGACCTGAATCTCTTCTCATTAGTGAAGCCTGGGAGACCAGGAAGGCTCAAATTTACTCACCTAGGCTCACTACCCCAGGGCACAAGAGACTGCACAGCCTCACAGAACACTTGTGCACTCTGCTTCCTCCACTGTTCCTGAGCTCCAGAGGCCATTTTGCTCATGGAGCCTGCTCACTCTGGGCTCCTTGTGGCTGGTGGACACTTGCTTCCTGCTGGACAAGGCTGTGGTCAACTTGGCCAAGCACAGATCTGTCTTCCAAATCCTCTGTCCCTGCCTGTTTTGTACTGCCAGCTTCTGCGGGGTTTGTTTGCCTGGCTTGGATTCCCCAGCTGCAGGAGGATGTGGGATGAGATGTAAGTCAGAGGCAGCTGACTTACAGACACACTATAGTGAAGAGAGATTTTCTGGTACTGAAGGGACAGGTAGACTTTAGGCGATGATTCAGTCACCATGTTGAGCCTCTCCAGTTGAGTAGGTTTTGCTGGTGTTTTCCAGAACACTGACATTTCTCCCTACAGCCAGGCAAGCAGACTGTCCTCCCTGAGGATATGGCTATTGACAGTGTAGGGTGTCCACTCACCTTATGTGCAGAAGGTGCAGTGGGATGGGGACCTCCCTGTCACTGTTACACAGCTCATTACTCCTTCGAGCGGTAGATACTGCTCACAAACTGAAACAAGAAGACAAGGAAAGTAAGGACTGACAGCACCACACCTGGAAAACACCAGTATTACAGAAGTCCTCTCTACTTACAGTCAGTGCTTCCCTCCTGCTTCCCTCCAGGCTTTTCTACTTCTTCCACTCCAGTAACTCAAACATCACCTTTTCTGGGAGCCACATATGTCCTTCTTCCTCCCCCCCTTTCTTCAATGCTTTTCCCTGAGCATCTGCCAGACAGCCCCAGGCTGGGAAGTAATCTCCCCAAGTCCTGGGTGAGATGATCGAAGCAAGTGATTTCTTCAATTCTATAAGCAGAATTTCCCTTCTGTGAATATGCAATCTCCCTGAAGTCCTACTTCAAAGAAACTTCCCTCCTAAAGAGGCTCTTCAGGTGTCACACCTTGTGCCTCAATCAGCATCCAACCAGTTCCTGCAGTATTTGACCCCTCTTCTCTTGTTCTCATTTCCCATGTTCCTGCTTCAGGAGGTCATGGTGAACAAGAAGAAACCAGTCAAGGTGTCTCTGCATAAACCTGGCTTGTGACATTTTGAAACTGCTCCAGCAACAGACGGTATGGCCAGGGGAGTGCAGAGTGGTAGGGCTGTGCTCAGCTGTGAGTACCTGGCAAGGACAAAATCCTTCAGGAGGAGCAGGTGCACTGCCTAACATTGCAGTCGTACACACAGGGACTTTGTGCAGCTGTCAGAAACTCAGCCTTGTTTCTGTGCAAGGATTGCTGTTATACAGACAGCTATGGAGTATGTTTACCCCTCTGAAATTGCCATTCCTTCTGGGATAGTGAGGTAATTCTACACAATTCCCCCAGCCCAAGGCAGCATCCACACTGATGCTTGTCCCTCATCTGCCATAGTGTCAATCACCTGAGCACAGCTCCCAAGCCTCCTCTCTTCTCCCTCCCACCAGCACGGCTGTCTTCCTCCAGGCACTTCAGCTGCAAGCTGTTCCTAGGAAATTCTCCTGTTGTCCAAATCATGTACAGCTCTCACAGATGTTGGCCGAAATCCTGCTGGGCAATCCTCTTCATGTCATGTGCTGCAAGTTAAAGGGAGGCTGTTTCATGGCCCACGAAACACAGGGGTTTTTCCATAGTGGCCTCTAGACAAAGTCACATGTACACTGTGACCTAAAAGGGACTCTGGTACAAAGCAGAAGGTACATCAGTCTCACCACACAGATGGGCCATAAGTGTCTGCCTCTTGGGTAGCTTGTGATTCGGTTTAATAAAAGAAGAAAGGGATGCAACTGAAGTGTAAGCAGCAGAAAATAATGAAAAACCAAAGCAGTGCAGCGTGACTTGAAGATACCTAAGGCTATGACAGAAACACAGGTCTTGCTTTGAATCCAAACTGAGGGGAAGAGTGGCTCTGGATACTGTGGCCCCCCCTGTGACACTTCCATTATGTGCTGCTTCTCTTGGCTGGTGTGAGTCCAGGTATTGCCAGGAACAGCTACAGATCCTGAAAGTTTCAGATTTGGTCCTTTGCACACAGACAATTTGCCATGCAGAGCATCACCCCGGCCCTTAGTATACTAAATGGTGACAGTATGTCCTGACTGATGTCCTGGAACTTGCTCAGCAGAGGATACATTTCAGTTTTAGCTTCTCTCTTTTCTAGGCAGACTTCTTTCTCCCTTTAACCTGAGGGAGATGGTATAAGTCCTTATTTATACATATCACTGCATATTTGTATAACCCTGACATCACATACTGTGCCATACAGAATAGAAATACAAAACAGTTTGACTGGGGACTTGGCACTAATAAATGTGTAAAGATGTGTAGAGAACAGGTACCTGCTGTAAAGTGAATCAAATGAAGTTTTGTCTATATAATTTAGAGCATCTAGGGCAGACTGTGCTCATTGTAACTCAGAAGTCCACCCACAGGAGAGGATGATGAGGTGCTAAAGCCTGAATCACTTTGATATTTGATGTTTGTTAGGTCACTGTACTGTGTTCTCCCTCCAGGGGGTTTGATACAGAACTGAAACAGTTACACTTCTTCTGCCTGCTTGTATGTTTTGGCTGTATGTCTTAAGTCTGCTAGCTTTATCTGTTTGTGACATTCCAGGATTGTTTTCAGATTTTTGAACCCAGGGAAAAGGAAAATTGAAAATGAAGCTGAGGACGTGTGCAGAAGTATCGTGGTATGTGACAGAGACACTGTGCAGAGATGGAAGGGACTAGGGCGTCCTCCCTCCTTCAGGGGCAAACATATGTAGTGGGATTTCTTGCAGCTAACATCTTCCTATAATCATTGCAGTGGAAAGTCAGTCTTGGAAAAGGGAGCTTAAAAAATTCTGCCAAAAACATCACGACAAAGTTTTCCAAGTTTCCAAAATATGATGGAAAATATCCTTTGGGGTCAGCAAGTTGAACTGCAAGCCCTTCCCAGGGCTGTGACCGGCAACACAGAAAGATGGATCCATTCCAAGAGAGGCTGCTGGGATCCGAAGCAGCGCGGGCAGACGCCCCAGCGAACTGCAGTGGCTTCGGGGCGGGTGGCAGCTGCTCCGCAGCGCTGCCATGGCCCAGGCACAGCTCAGCTCCTGGCTGCTCCTCTGTGTGTTTGCTGCATCCCAGAGGCTGACAGGTAGGGAGCGCATCTGGTAGCGACACGGCTCCTTGGCTTGGCAAACCTTTGTGCAATGCCATTTGTGCGATGCTTTGCCTCTCCTCCAAATGTGCAGCTGCAGTGGCACGGGAGAGAGCTGGAGTGCAGCTGGGGGGGTTTGCTGGCCGGGCACTGGTACCTACTTGCAGGTTGAAGACCTGCTCCTGTGGCAAGGGGAGGATTTTCTTGGGTCTCCACTGAAAAAATAATCTCCTGCAATACTGTTTGTGGATTTTCTCTATGCTTTTTGGGAAACAAAACCCCACCCAACCCTGTTGAGTGATAAAATAAGTAAGGATTTTCCCTTCCTCAGAGGATATTTATGTTATTATTTCAATACATTATTTGTCATGCTGTGTTAGATTTCTCTGTACTCAAAAACCTACTGCTGTGTATATTTATGAGGCAGTTACTAATAACAGCAGTTTGGCAACCGTTCAACAAATGCATTGACTTTGCAGCCAGTCAATCTCTCAGGAGAGGGTTCTGTGAACCTAGATGTCTCTAGAGGAACTAGAGACAAGGCCAGCAAAGAAATTTTCAGATGATCTAGTGCTTTCACCTGAGCTAAGAGCCTTGCCTGTACATCTATGGAGGAGTAGGAAAGAGAAGCTACATCACTGCTGACATTCCAAAGCCACAGCTGGCTTGGTTCAGAGTCTGCAGCTGTGCAGAGAAACAAACCTCTGCAGCCTGTGGGCTGGCAGTGCACTTCTTCAGGCAGCTCGTACATCTCCCTGAAAAGGACTAATCAAAAATGGAGATTTTGAAGTGTCTTTAGGTAGCAGTCATCACATGCATTGTACTAAATATTTTTTCTACTTTTTATATGCACCTGCTGACTTTAGACTAGTCAATGTAAATCCTCTTTTTTTTTTTTTTAATATAGAAAAGCCTTCATCCATTGAAGAATGAAAAAACCACCCCATAAAAGTATCAGAGAGCTTACGGTTTTATATGAGCTTTTTCCATTTCATGTTTCTTAACCTGAAGGATGAGTTTGTAAGAAGTAGGAGAGGGTCTTGGCTACCTCGTGACACTGATAACACAGAGGAGGGAGGGGATGCAGTCTCTTTCTCACAGTTCTGGACCAAGACTGTTTGTGTCTTCTTCTTCACACACACACAAAAAAAGAAATAAAATAAATGCAGACAGGTAAAGCACTGTTAAGTATTGCAAAATGAAAATCGAACAATTTTTAGGATAAATGTGACTTTCATGTTCAAAAATTGTCATTCCTCTGGCCTCACGTCCATTTTTCCCAGATTACATGGTGTCGTGTGCCAGCAAGTAATTAGCTGGACACCAAATGAGCCATAATGGTTCTGACAAGGTTTCTTTTATCCTCGTACATTTCCAGCAGCAGAAGCTTAGGCAAGAAGTAGAAAACCAGGATAAGCATCAGTTTATGCTTCTAGCAGCAGCTTGAGGAGCCTGCCAGCATCCTCCTTTCATTGGGCAGCATTACCTTCTGCAGCAAAAGGTGCCAACCAACCAAACCCCATCCGTTCAAACCCCATCCCTTCTCAGTGTGAGAGGCTTCCTTGCTGCCTGTCAAAGCAGTGCCTTTGCTGCTGTATGCTTTAGCTCTGTTGGCAGGACTAAGGGCCGTGATATCCAAAACCTCGCCTCAACCACTGCTGCTTCTCTTAAAAAGCTTGTTTTGCTTATCAAAACCCCGTGGTCAGCATCTGTCATATTTGGCAAGCTGAGTGGTAGCTCAGGAATGTTGAAGACGTTATTGACAATCAAATAGCAAAAACAGTAAACAGGAAGGTCTTGTGCTACCAAATTCTATCTGATGTTTTCCAGATGAACATCCTCGCAGCGGCACCAACACAGCCCGTCGTGGCCCAGAGGACGCTGGCATCATGCTAGAGGTCTCCTGAGCACTGGGGGCCCTGGGCCGAGGCACTGTTAATGCCCATGCTCCCATCTGCCTGCACGTAAAAACTCAGTAAAAACTGTTCTGTTTGTTCCCATCCCCGATGGATATCAGGAGCCCCTGGAGATGCCTCGGCGATGCCTAATGGCATTTGTGGTCCCTCCCAGTGCGGGGTGCAGCCCAAGGGTGGCCCCTCGCGGGGTGGCCGCGGTGGGACCCGGGACCGTCCCCGCTGCGTTCGGGGACCGCCGAGCAAGAGGCCGAGCCCGGCGCCGGGAGCTGCCGCCGGCGGGGCTGCGGGGGGACCGCAGGGAGTTGTTTCAGAACCACTGAATCAATTCTCTATCTGCAGCTNGAGGGAGCGGCGGCCTCCGGGCCCGCCCGAGGTTTGGCCGCCCTGCTGGGGCTTTGCTTGGCAGCGCGTCTGTGAGTGATGGAGGTGTGCTGGGCTTCCCGTGACAGCGCTGCTCCTCTCTTCCAGATGCTCTGGGGAAGGCTGGATGTTCAGGCCAACGGGACAATCTGGCTGCGGGATGAAGAGCTGGCCTCCCTACGCCCGGCACGGCGGTTCCTGCAGATTTTAGAGGAGGAAGTTCCCAAAACACCGGCAGAGATTGAGCAGCATCTGACATATTATTCCCTGACTGACACTCCCTTGCCTCCGACAGAGTTTGACCGCCTCCTTTTCACCGGTGTTTACAGCGCCTATCAGGTTCGCTCCATGCAGGGTCTGGATAAAACCCCCTGGATTGGATTTTTCTCTCGGCTGGCTGATGAAATCTTTCGTGACCTGTGCAAGGGGCTCTGCCCTGCAAACACCACTCTCCTCCAGGCTTCCTGGCCTTGGAAGGAGAAACCTTCACATTTAGCATCCCTGAAACCTTTCTATCGCTCTAACCTGGCCAGGACCAAGAGAGACACCTAATGAGGGAACCCACCGCAGGAAGGGATATATCTGGCTTCAGCTGCATCCTTGGTTATTTTCAATGCTTTCCACAGTGTGCAGGACTTTGTATAAATATGCCACACCTTTTTGTCCTGCTTTCTGCACTGTGTTGGCAACCCTCTCAGGATTTATGCACAAGCTTTTATTTTTAAATGAAAAAAGGACAAACTTGTAAAGTGCATTTCTCCCTTTCCTGATTTTTTCCTAAGTGGGCTGTGCTGAAGGGGGCAGTGCCATTTAGATGTCTTGTCTATCTTGATCACTGATGTTTAGGAGACATGACTTGGAAGTATTTTTCTAGGATATTATGCTGGTGTCATAGCTGACTTCATTTCAGATAATTCAATTCACTCTCCATATATTCTCCTTGTGGTTTCAGAAAAATACAAGATCTTCTCTCCAGCAAAAGCTAAGCAGGCTTTGTTGTGTTTCATGATATAGGTCACATGTTTAATTTCATTTTTCTTCTCATGTGGCATCATATTTTATGTGTCAACAGCAATTTCCCATCTCATGTATTCATTTTTCTTTAAAAAGCAACCTGTACATGTATGTATTCCACGAAGCTTTCTAGTATTTGCTTATCATATTTACACATGTACACAGCTTTGTTTCAGTTATCATTTTGGAATATACTTCCTGAAATCTCATTTAAATTCTGAAGGATCCTGACCTAGTTATTTGTTCAGCAGATTTTGCCTCTCTTCTATAAAGTTGTTTTTTTTTTTTTTGTACAGCTGTAACATTTTACAAGCCAAACATAATAAATACATAGTCTCTATCCTCAAAATCAGAAATATAATTATTTTATAGAAAGACTTCATTAACATTTGTCTGTCATAAACACTGTGGTGTGGAATTAAATAAATGTAATTATCTCCTCAGGAGGGTTTTGATTTTGGTTCTTGTTGTTTCTACCAGATTTCCTACTGCCCATATAGGTACATCAATTTTGAACATTCATTGCATGTGCTTAGACAATGGGATACATAATTCCCTTTCTACCAATATAATTTTTCCATGAAATTTCCTCTCCAAAAGAGGCATGTGTGACCTTCAAAGTGGGAGCTGCTAGCTTCTGACCTAGTTAATCTTATTCCAAGCTATTGTAGCCCAACAGATGGAGAAGAGAAATGGTAAGGCAGGAACAAGAAGCCTGGAAGCAAGATGCCACAGACAATGGTTTTAGAGGTCAGCTTAGGGTTATGACAGAAAGAGATAGATTTAAAGAAGGTTATTTATTGCTGGATTTTTATTTTGTGCGTTTGTTTCATTTAAGTTTGTGCTTTGGGGTTCTTTTTGTCTGTTTCTTTGTTTGTTTTGACCCCAAAGGATATAGGAATTAAAATCAGAAATTTTTTTTGAAGTAAAACTTCTTGTGTCACCTAATGTTCTATTATTTTTATGCTGGTTTTTAACATACTTCCAATCTTTGCCCTTCACCATTTTGCCAAATATGCCCCCAGTCTTTAAAGTCTAGGACATGTATGGGGCAACAGAGGCAGTGAGAGGCTGCATTCAAGTCCAGTTTGAGCAGAGTATCATCAAAAAGCTGAGCTGAGATGGCACTAGTGCATGAAAATACTGTCTTGCTGGAGAATGTACAGCCGGAGCCATATGAATGTATGGAAAAAGGCTGAGTGGGTAGGCTTGTGACTCAGATGCCAACACACTGCTTTGAACTCAGGATTTTGTTAGGAGCAGTTTTAGAGCATTGCTGCCTGTTGGACGGATTGTAAAGTACACTGAAGTGATGGCATGAAGCTTCGTACGTGCTTAAGATGACGCACTTTTGCAGTTTATGTGTTTTTGGGATACAAACCAGGGTTTAGCTCAACTGAAATAGCACCAGTGGTGCTACGATGAAGCCTCCCGTGCTCCACTACCTCCTCAGCGGGTGCCGCCGGGCGCCCGTCCGTCTGTCGGACTGTAGGAACACAGCAGTGCCCTCTGCAGCCACAGCAGCCTCTCCCCAGGACAAACTCTCGGTGGAACTCGGCACGGACGAAACCACTGGAAAATGGATGCTGAAAACATCTCCTCACGGATCCTTTGATCCCGCCTGCAGGAGACTGTCAGTGCAGCACGTGGGGGGTCAGCAGCACCCTTGTGTTCAGGGGGCTCATTTCTGGGGGAGGCAGCGCCCCTGAGGTCAGCAGTGCCCCTGCGTGGCGTGGTACTACTCACCCTTAGGGTTAGGAGCCTGCTCCTGATCCAAACGTTTAGAGACTTAAAAATACATTTCTTATTCTTTTTACTTACCTTGCTTCTGGGCTCCATTCACAGATTTGAGCCCTTATCTTTCACTACAAGAAGCCTGCTCTTCTGTTTGTTTCTTTACATGGAAAGTGAGATTCTCAACCACAGCTTCTTGACTTCATTTATATCAGATAAAGAAAAGCACAAACCACTGAGGAACTTGCAATAAAATCATAAGAGGTACCAACCCTTCACACACACAATGAATAAAAAGAGTGCACACAGACAGACTGGCTCAGCAACACATCCTCAGCTCACACAATTACCATGCTTCTCTCTTACTTGATCTGGTACCTTAGCCAGTGGCAAGCAGGCAAGTCTCACAGTAGCAAAAATTCCAAACTGAGAACATTCACATCTTTTGTATTTTTATTACATTCATTTTCATTACATTTATTCCCTCCCCAGATAAACAAGGAAAGTCACCACACCCTTTGCTCTCTCAATGCTGGAGATCTGCAGTAACATGGCTGCGGTAGTCATCATTATTGCAGCATCTCACTACACCGCCCCACCCCTGCCCCAAAACTACCTCATGCTCTATGTTGAATCAAACACCAACACGGGACACACAGCTATGGCCTGGAAGGCCTCTCTACGGATGGACGGCACACACAGCAGGGGCCCTGCAGACAGGGCACAGGCGCGCAGCGTAAGGAAAGCGCTGGACACATGACAGCATGCTCAAAGTAGAGGATGATATTCAGAGAAGTTCATGGCACCTTGGCTCTTCTTATGCTCTTTTCGCATCTGCATTTAATTGTTTGACCCTTGAGGTGAGCTGGCACCTGGAAGCCACTTTGGCTGAGCTTCTGAATAGATGAGGAAGCCTGTGAAGGTGATGTACTTGCCATGGTTGCTGTAGGCACCATAGCCATCGTGCTGATGGCTGTAGAGCCAAACGGTGTCCCCGTATTGCAGAGGCAGCATGATGCTCTGGCTCTGCATCTCCCGCCTCTTGGAGTGGTTGTCATCATAGATCATGGCCTGCACCTCATTGTGGTTCTTCATCAGTTTCACTGACATGGTCTTAAAGGGCATTTTGCCAATGGTGAAGGAGAAATAGTATGCACCAGGTATACGGCATGTGAAGATGCCAGTGGAGGAATTGAAATCTTTTCCAATATTCACGAACTCTGTGTCAAATGTGATTGGCTCGTGCTGGGTTTGCTTCTCATCCGTCCCCAGGAGACTTTGTGAGCGGGCAACAGAAAAAGCAGAGCGAGGGTCTTGTACCCTGTTAGGTTGGTCAGACAACACGTGTCGCTGTGAAGCTTCATTCTGCTCTCTGGGAAGTTGCTGAATTGTGTGAGGGTGTGGCCCGAGCTCTTGAGAGCTAAGAGCATTCTGGAAGAAGGCAGAAGTGTCTGGGTAGATCAGGTAGCCATTGAAAGTTGTATAGGGGCCCACATTGCTGTAAAGAGCATACTTGGGATCTCCGTGTAAGCGCAGCCACACCGTGTCCCCGTAGTCAAGCTGCAGCATGGCACTCTGGCTGGCCACCTTCCGTTCCTTGCGGTGGTGTTCGTCATACACAATCACCTGCACCTCATTCTTGTTTCTCATCAGCATGACAGACAAGTTTTTCTTTGGATATTTCCCAACAGTGAAGGAGAAGTAGTAGGCTCCCGGGATCCGGCAGCGGAACAATCCAGTCTTGGGGTCAAAATCATTGCCAATATTCACATACACTTTGTCAAAGGTAATCACCATCTCAGAACTCCCTTCCATGCTGCTGGTTCTGGCCACAGAGAAAGCAGAGCGAAATTCAGTACTGGTGTCTGCTGGGAAGCCATCTGTACGAAGAAACATCATGCAGCAAAGGAGGCCAAAGATGATCTGAATGTTCAGTGTCATCGTTGTATCTGGAAGAAAAAAGAAGTGTATTTTAGCAGGAAGAGCATGAATTTACAGCTCACAGACCAGTTGAAATCCAGACCTGAATATTGCTAAATAAACATGAAGATCTATGTCCAAATACTGAGAAATTTCCAGTGTGTTCTCTGGGCAGTGCATGGGACAACACCATAGCTCAGATCCTAGCATCACTTTTATATTTTCCTAGTGAGAGCTGGACCTTTTTAAACCTGTACTCATGGAAAGAAAAATAATCATCTCCTCTGAAAGCCTGACTATCCTGCAGCTTGTCTGCAAAACATCATGTTGCTCACACTGCAGAGGGATCTCAGAGCCTGCTGGGGACTTGCCAGAGCTCCCTTTTGTTGTGCTTTTTTTTATTTGCAAGATCAAGGATGAAACAAAGCCCTACACAAGCACTGTATTATACAACTGAGACACAGCTGAAGGGTAGGGAGAAGAGGACATATCCTCTAGAGGTTCCCATGCAGATGCCATTGCCTCTCAGTGCAGTAGCTGTTTCACAGGATGTGGAAACTGGAAGCCAAGTAAGTTGTTTGATCCCCTTATTCCAACATGAATCTATGAAAAGTATAAAGAAATATGAAGAAGGAATGTTTAGGGAAAGAAGACAATGGAGAAAATTACTGAAATAATAAAAATAAAGAAGGAGAACAAAATGGTAAGTTAAAGGAAAGTCTCCTAAAGCGTACAGTTCCTGAGAGAGAACTGAAATACCAAAAATGGGGAAACAGCTCCCTGAATGGATAATAGACTAGACATAAAAACTTCTTTGACCCCTAAAAACGTTAGGAGCTAATAGGATTTTCTGCTTCTATTTTCTGTGAATTTTTTTTTTTGGACTGAGGCCAAAAATTATCTATTAGTGCTTTCAGGCTGGAAACAAAACTGCCAGTCATTCCAGTGAGAAGCTTCTCTCTCTGTCACCTCTCTGTGCTTATTAAAATATCATTCAGGCTAGGAGGTAACTGCCTGGTTTGCAGTCTGCTCCATCTGTCACCCCAAAACTGGTGCCTTGCCAGCCTGCAAACAATGAATTCACAGACCAGCAGAACAGAAGCAAAACGTGCAACTCATTGAGGGCGGGGGGAAGGGTTGAAGACAAATCCTGCATTAGGAAGGGTAAAGGGGTAAATATTTGAATCATCTGAGATGGCCTAGTAATAGAAGTAAAGCAGACAGACCGTGCATAGTCTGTGAAGTGGCAGTGAGATCCTGCTTTGGCAAGATGTGATACCCGGAATCACTCACCAGCAGGAATTCAGCTTGATCCCTGCTCTTTCACATTTGAGAATAAAACTGAAATCTGAGGTGCAGCTTTAATACATAAGAACCCAAAATAAATTAGATTGTCACTTACATGAAAATGGCCCACTAGCAAACACTAAAAGAAATATCCATCCCTGTCCCAATTTTACCTTAGGTCACTTCTCTCACAGACATCTGTAGCAGGGCTCTCAGCCTAAGCAGGCTTATAAGTTTGTCAGTGAAGGGCTGAGCAAAGAGAGTTTGCTGTTCAGTGGAGCAAGGATGGGCTGCTGATCAGTGATAACACTGAGCAGGGATAACTGAGTGATAACACTGAGCAAGGATAATGCTGCTGTTCTTAGTGCTGAAGAATGCTGAGGCCAGCTTGACCAAACTCCCACCCCCACCACAAGGACACGCAAGACTGAGGCTCCCTAACTGAGGCTGGGAGCAGCAAGGATGTGCAGGTCCTGATTTGGAAGTGAGGGTCAGAAGTGCTGAAGAGAAGAAACTAAAAAGCTCCAAACACATTTTTCAGCAGAAAGCATATTTTGCTGAGTAAGCCTGAGAACAAATCATCTAAAAAATGCCTATTTTGAATGCATATTAAAGTCAATCACTTTACACTATAAAACACCAGTGTCACTTTTGCACAGCAAAGATTTGTAGCATACCTCCCTAAGGTATGTGAAAATCCTTTCCTTCAGTGGGGACACTCCTCAAGGTTACTGCTTGAGGCTGAACAAAAGAGATTTTCCCAGTTGTTGGTGTGGGTGAGTAACATCAATCTCTGCTTAACAATAATTCTGCTACCTTGAATGTAATTGCTTTAACATAATTGCTTCAAAAACAGTGCACTAGATCAGTAGTAATAGTGATCCATACTGTATATTAAATAATTCTGATTAAGCTCCCCCCCATCATTATTGCAATAAGTTTAAATAAATAATTAACTTTATTTATATAAATACATCTGGTTTGCCATCCTTAATTCTGCAGGACGAAGTAGAATAAAAGCTCAATTACACCTCTGCAACTCTTTAGATATAAACCATTGACTAAATTTGGGGCTAAGATTGTATCCAGCTATACCTTGGCTTCCCTCTAAGAAAGAATTTAGAAAGTAAGGGAGTTCTTTCTGTACCCTGTGGCTTCTGTTTGTGAAAGGAGGGCTTCTCTAAAAAACTTCACCTGAAGCTCCCATTCTGCCTGCGACATCTCAGTATTTTCCTCCATACCCTAGAATTTAGAATGTTTTTCCTGACCAAGCCTGCTCCTCCAGACCCCCGTAGGCTGCACTGAAGGTTGCTGAGAGAGCTGACTGATGTCATTTTGAGGCCATTCTCTATCGTCTTTGAAAGCTGGAGGAGATCAGAGGAGGTCCCTGGTGACTGGAGAAAGGCGAATGTGGCAACCATCTTCAGAAAGGACAAGTGACACTACCTGCAAAACTACAGGGTGGTTGACCAGTTAGCCCCACACTTTAGTCCCTGGGAAAATCATGGAATGCTCTTCTTAGAACGTATTTCTAGCCAAAGGGCATGTAATTTAGCACACGTTGTTTAATTGAGCATAGACTAATCAAACTGATTGCCTTCTTGTGGGAAGAGATCTGTGGATGTCACCTGCATTTTAGCAAGGCTTTTGCTTCAGTCTCCCAGAGCATTCCTCTACCCAAATTGTGATGTTAAATAAGTGGACTACTAGAAAAGTGAAAAACTGACTGGATTGTCAGGCTTGAGAACTAGTGTTTAATGTTTAATTTCAGATTCCTCTTCAATATTATTTATTAATGTCCTGAGAAGCAGAAAGAATGCCCACTGATCAAGACTGCAGATGACACCAAAACAGATGGTTGACCAATATGCTTGGAGGCACTGCTATTCAGTGGGACCCAGACAGACTGGTGGAATGGACTGAAAAGAAATTCAGTGATGATAAATGCAAAATACTGTACCTGGATGGATTAACCTGTGTGTTGATACCTGTGTAACTGACTGGTTGTGAGTCTATCTGAAAAGGATCTGAAAAGGATCTAGGGGTCCAGGAGAACAGTAATTTGTACCTGAGTTAGCGCTGTGCCCTGCAGGGACTGAAGGCTTACAGCACTCTGGGGTGCAGAACAGAACACAGCCAGGAACCACAGACTGAGATCATTCCCCTTCAGCTGGCACTAGAGTGACCCCAGAGGAGGGCAGCCGAGATGGCTGAGGTCTGAAGCACCTGCCCGACATGGAGAGGCTGATTGAAGTGGGCTTGTTTTGCATGGAAAAGAGAAAACTTTGGGGGGATCTAGTAGCAGCCTTCCAGTGCCTTTAGTGGTTCCTGACAGTGCCAGGTACTGGACTGATGAGCATGGTGGAAGAATAATACACAATGGTCATAAAATCCAAAGGGGAAGACTCAGACCAGATACAAGCAAAATAGGTCAGTGATGAGAAAACTAAGAATTCAACAGTTTGCCCGAAGAGATTGTGAGAGCTCCATCCTTGGAAGTTTACAAACAAGTCTGGATTAAGCTGTGAGCAATCTGGTCTGCACTCAGTGTTGGCCCTGCTTTCAGCAGGAACTTGGACTAGAGACTTCCTAAGTCATGATTCCTGACTCTGTGACTGAATCCCACAGCTATTGCCTTCTCACAGTTAATATTCACTCCCTAGTAACCCTAGCCATGGCACTTACCAGCTAATGGCAGGTCCAACAGGCAGATTATTTTCCAACCAGCAAATCGAAGCATTTTCAATGAAACTATTAATCCATAGCCAAGTGTCACGCATCTGCTTTCATGCTGTCTTTTTTTTCCCTTACTTTGTAGTTTATGTGTTCCTCAGGGCAATGACTGTCTCTCTTCCCATGTCTGTACAGCATTTGGCTACTGCTGCCATTTAAACAATACTAATAGACCCTAATATCCCACCAAGAACTAAATCCCAAACTGTCACACTCATGAGCTCAGCTTCTGGTTTAGCAGCATTATTTTTGCAGAGTGCTACATTTAGCATGGCAGGCTCATTCCATCTTAGAAAACCAAGCCCTAAAGGCAAACTTATAAGGGCTATTAGATGTTCCTGATTCATACTCATTCATTGTTATTCCAGTGATCACCATGGTGTGGCTGCATGGAGAAACAGGATGACTGTGACATGGCCGCGGGCTCTTGAGACAAAAAATGACAGGGAAAGATTTGGCATTTGCATTTTTAGCAACAAGACTGCCTCTCTGAAATGCTGCCTGTGATCCAGACCTTGTTCAGCATATCCAGGAGTCAGGGGGGATGCTGAAAGCACATCACTGCTGGCCAAAAAGCACAGAAAGACAGAACAGACAAAGCTTAATAAAGTGTGTAGTGAATCTGACCTTATGATCCTTCAAATGACCACTATCCTTGCTTCTGTTTGAAAGCTAATTTCTCTGTAATAAGGTCACTTATTAAAAGTTGGATCATTCAGTACAGTTGCAAAGACCTTGTGCTGCTGCTGTCCCTTATTTATCAGCTCTTTCCAAAAGCAAGTAATTTAAATAAGGCAGTTAATTATGCTGCACTTCCATTAGCAAGTTGTTTCCTTGACAGCTCCCACTCACCACTTTCAGCACTATTTAGGTTCTTTTAAAAATAATTTAGAAAGTATCTAATAACTGCCTCTCACACTAAACCAGTCTAAGAATAATTTGTCAATCATTAGGAAGACACATCCAGCTATAGCGGTGCCATAAACAGAGGCAACTTGTGACAGCTTTTGGTCTCGAGTGTTGTCATAGTAATTCCGAAAGACAAAGCTGCCAAAATGCCCTATTCCTCCTCAAAAAGTGGTTTGGTGCCCAAGTCTCTTTTACTGGTACAGTTTCCTCCTGGCAGGGAAGAGATAGCACTGGGGCTGTGAAGCTGGCCATGGACACTTTGGCATCAGCCTTGAGTTCATGCTGTGATCAAAGTTTTAAAACTGAAGAGTGAGGTGAAAGACCCGGGCTAGAGACGGGAAGTGGGTCTTCAGCATGTGGCAGCTGTGTTATTCTCATGACATTTACACATGAATCAGGGCCCTTTGTCCCCTACCCTGCCATTCCTTATTGTCCCAACACCACAGAAGCATGGAAGGAAGTTAAGCAGACCCAAGGGATAAAGCTAGGTAGGCTACTGCTTTTACCTTTGGCAGTACCAGCAGGGACAGCAGCCCACAGAGAAGAAGTCAAGAAACTAATTTTGGATTAGTTGGAATAGGAGGCACAAAACACATGATGCAGCCAAACAATTCTCAAAGACACTAGCATTAAATTAGTGACCTGAAAAGAAGGGGCTAAAGTGGTACTGACTCACATAGTAGAACAAGACCTGCAAAACTTTCTTGAAAAGAAAGTCAGAATTCATCATTTGCATGACCCAGGTAATTTTAATAGCTTTGAGTTTGCTGGAGGTGATTTTTCTGTCCTGGAACAGAATCAATCCACCAGTGAAAAGACAATTAGTTTTACTCTTCTATTGAGACACACGGATTTACAAAAGGACATTCAACAATAGAAAGGTCACCCCATTTCTACACTTGCAGGACAGACCTACTTGTGAAACCCACAAGGGTTTTCTTTTTATTCCAAAACATTAATTATCCAGATTCCCTAGTCCTACCTTATGCAAGAGTCCTTTAATTTCAGTGGGAGTTTTGCCAGGAATATCGCAGAAGAATGAGACATGAAACAAAATTGAAGTAGTACAGATGGATCAGCTGTTACTAAAAGGTTTTTTAAATCCTGTAAGCTGCAAGAGCAAAGCCTTGTTCTCCCCAGCTCTCATCCTAATATTTAAGGACAGCTGCAAATGTTTCAATTATTTGAATCAGTGAAAGCCTGTGTAATGAACATCCTTCTTGGACTATAGTTAGCAAGATTTATTTTCCCAAGATACCACATACTGTCTGTTCCACTCATCCAACACAGATTAAGAGCATCAGATAATGATGCAAATGCATCAGTTCTTCCAACATCAAAGAGAAATTAATTGTAGCACATCCTCAAAAGCAAAATCTGTATAAGAGTACACGAGTAGCAAAATCAGTGATTCACTTATGGCTCTGGCCTCACTCTGCTTTTTTGATAAAGGTGGGTTTTTTTAAACTCTGGCACAACCCTGGGAGGTAAAACATTGTCTGAAGCATTCAGGATGCCTTTTGGAAACTATATGTCACACCTTCAATGACAGATATATATGGCATTAATATAGAAAGTGCTTAATTTTGAATGTTTCCCTGAGTCAAGGGAGAGTCCTTTAACATAATAAACAAGCTTCTCTGTACTCAAAGATCTGTGGAGAGGCAAAAACTATTTTCAAGTGCCTCAACTCCAGCCATACTCAGGAAAAGGAAATGGAGAGACTTTTCTGGCAGAAGCCACTACTGTTACCCTGCATTTCAGAATATGATTAAACATGCTTTTTCAACTGAAGCTCTAAAAACTCTCTTAAAGCTAAAATGATGTTATGTGAAATGATGTAAATTCACTGACCAAAATGAAAACATGATAGTTCTGACATTAGGATTTTTCTTCTTTAACATAATTTAAGAAAAATTGTCATATACATTTGAAGTACCAGGGTGACACATTGCATCTGCCTTTTTGATTATATTTTAAAATATATTAATTTAGACAAAATGGTGTTTTAGTAGAGAAGATGGCTGAATAAATCCTACATGGGAGCAAGGAATTATTCCAGCAAACTAATGCTTTAAGATGTAATTTTTTACATCCTTTTCTAAATGAACACATTACATAAATCCAATTCTCCATCACATACATATTGCTCAAGAAAACAGGACTAAAACTTCAAAGCAAACAAACATATTCTAAACTGTCCAGGAGAGGAAGAAGAGGAAACATTGCTAGAACATTTGAGTTTAAACTGTAGTTCGTAAAACTTGTTGAATACTGTAAAGTTATTTTGCACATGCAGTTAAACCAACAGTTGATAAGCAATCATTGAAATTGCACAAGCAATAAACAGTGAAAAAACTAGCCATCGATGGGAAGGAGTTCAGTGACAAACAGCTTCTGTGAAAGCAGAGGCCAGAGGAGACTAGAAACCACATCTTGAGAAAACCAGAAGTCTGTTACTGTGAAGTTTATTTAACACTGCTACCTTTAGACATAAAACACTGAGACCATTTCAACAGTTGGAATTTTCACATGGATCCCATTACAGATACAGTAATGTCAAAGTTAAACCTTCTTTTTTCTCACCCTTAAACATAATTTCCTTTTTTAACCTGGTTTATGTGTGCATTTCTTTTTCCTGGTGTGCACAAGAGATGCTGAGACTGTGGAATAAGGCTTTATTGGAGCATTTCATCTCTCAAAGAAGGAATCATATAGCTGCACTGGAGGGCAGATCACACTGGCATAAAGAATTAACAAAGAATCTGGCCTTGAATATCAGGTGGTTATTTTGATAGGCAAAAGAAAGTACCTGACACTTTGGCAGTGAATGCCATCAAGGTCTCAGTTAAGACAGTGAGAGAGGAAGGGCCCAAAGGCAGACTGCACACTGCAATCAAGTTTTCAGGAGAGAGGACTCAGAGAACTCAGAGGATGGAGTAGAGGGCAATTTCCTTGTTCCAGGTGGCTGGGCTAGAAGCCATGTAGCAGGAGGACTTTCCCACAAAAGTCTTGGGGTTTTTTTGCATGTGAGGGCAAAACCATATGAAGCAAAAGGATACTGCCAGAGAGACTGTACCAGTAACAGATATACTGGGGTGACAGACACTTCATGGGAAAGAATGCTGAGTACAAGCAGTGCAGTTTGGGCTATTCCAATGCAAAATTATTCTTTAAAAATGGTTATTTACAGCGTTTTCTCAAGTATCTTCTCACTTGGTTCAAGACACTTAATATGATGGATGTGGATATTAAAGATGTTTGTGTGAATCCAGAGGAGGGCTACAAAGATAACCCGGGGGCTGGAGCACCTTTTCTCTGAAGATTGGCTGAGAGAGTTGGATTTGTTCAGTTTAGAGAAGAGAAGGCCTCAGGGTGACCTTATTACAGCCTTCCAGTATCTAAAGGGCTATGAGAAAGCAGAAGACGGACTTGTCACAAGGGCATGTGGTGACAGGACAAGGGGGAATGGCTTTAAACTGAAAGAGGGCAGGTTTAGATTAGATATTTAGAAAAAGATCTTTCCTGTGAGGGTGGTGAAGCACTGGAACAGGTTGCCCAGTTGTGGATGCCTCATCCCTGGAAGTGTTCAAGGCCAGGTTGGATGGGGCTTGGAGCAGCCTGGTCTAGTGGAAAGTGTCCCTGCTCATGGCAGGAGTGGTTGGAATGAAATAATCTCTAAGGTTCCTTTCAACTCCAGCCATTACATGATTCTATGATTCTGTATTTCTGAAATAAAATGGTTTTATTTCATCATCTGACAAAACTAGAATAAACAAGCAAGACCCAGTTAGTACCACAGCAGTGCTAAAGGAGAAGGTGAAGAGGAAGGCAATGACTCTACAAATGAGAGACTCTCAAGAGGCAATGAGGAAGAAAATTTAGAAGTGTTTATGAAAGACTTTTCTAGGTTGGAGACAAAAACTGCGAACCTAAGGAAAATGCAGATGGGTTCAGCATTGCAGGCTACTGCTGGAATTTTTCTCTTTTAGTAAGACTTTGTACAGTCTTATTATTTAAAGATAAATAATTTTTCCTAATAATGTATGAAGCATGGGGACTTTAAAGGCTTCATACAGAAAGAAAAACTGTTTAGACAGCCTCACTGATCACAAGCTTATTATTAAGGCTTTCCTGAAGTGGCAGGATAGCTCAAATCCTTAGGCACATTTAAAAAAAATAAATCTCTGCTTTAAACTCAATTGAGTAAGCTGAGCTGTGAGTGACAAAGTGGAAACACTAGGTAGGCAGAATGACACTGGAATCAGTACTCTGGAATCAACTCGAATTCTAACCCCTTTATTCTTTCTGCTTTATTGACACACTTCACAGCTTTTTCTTGCAGCTTTTCTACACCACTTCCTTCCAGTAACTAAAGTTTAGCTCTCAGGAAAATCTCCACTCCCTCTGCTAACAAATTAAAGTCCAGCAACAGTTCAGAGACCATCAGTAGGTGCTTACTATAGGTAAATATACCTACAGTATAGGCAGATATTCGACTTTTTTTGAGCCACACTTTCCTCTATGGACCTAAGCAACAGTTTGCTTCAGTGCAGCTGAATTAATATTTTCATCCTCCAACCACACTCACCAGAAGAGGAGGTTCCTGGGCTATTTTCAGAGTTGATGCTGTATTTGTCAATGTTCTTTAAATCCTTAGTTGTAACAAATACTTAGAGACATCAAAGTAAAGGTCATCAAGATGAGAGTAAATATTACAGTTAAACAGAGGCTGTACATGCTTTCCTTCCTATTCCCTGTTGCCTTCCACTTTCATTCATGTTCCCAGTCATCCAGCAGCACGCTATGGCACCAAGAGTTGGGCAAAATCTTGCAGTGATTCTTTCATGTTCTTCTCTCATTTCCTCACTAAGAATGAAAACAACTGTTAATAGGTTTATTTGTCCAGGAGCTAATAGAAACCTGTGGAACATGAGCTCCACAAAGATTTAGTAGATAGGAAAGCAATTTTGACTGTCTATACATTACAGGAATTGCAACTTTTGTGTTACACCTTCCTGTTGAAGACTGTTGTCCTGGAAATTGTGATGATATTACAAGAGATACTGAAACCTGTGGTGTGCTCTCAAGGTTTGTTCATTGTCCTCTCTATAATGGTTTTATGTCCTCAATTTTTTTTCTGTGAGTTTGTGCTCCTGCACTTTGTATCAGTCAATATATGTTTTTAATTTAACTGCAATGTAAGGTCTTATCAAACAAAGAACAAGTTTTAGATTTTTCTTTTCTGTTTTCTTTTATAGCTGCATAGCCACATCTTCTCTCTCTTTCTCACTTCAGTGGGCAAATAATCCTCATTTTTTCTTGGAACTCTGCACCTGCAGAAGTTGTTTTCAAACCCTTCCCCCACTCACTGGAATGCTGCCCTCCAATCATTTCTCTAAGACCTGTCACATCACCCACCTGAGTAAAGGCTAGAGGGAATATGCTGCTTCTTGCTGGTTAATCATCAAATCTCAAGACAGGATAAACTTGTGGAATCCAGCAGTGGTCCCCTGTGGGAGCTAATGGATAGCTTAGTGCCAGCTGGGATTACATACCATGACAACAAAAAGCATTTTTGTTCCATTGTTATGTCTGAAATCACTGTCTGCTACGAGCTGATTTAGCAATGCAAAATTTTTACAAGTTGGGTAAATCTGGTCTCCATTCTCACTACCTGCAGTTAACAGAAAACTTTCAGAAAGGATGAGATTAGTTTTACTTTGCTTGATAAATCAACTTCTAACACTATGTTTTATCAATGGAAACATTGCTTTGGTCATTTTATCCATCAAAGGCTACACTACAATATACTTTGAGAACATGTCACATGCTACTGACTACTGTTTTCTGACAGTAGGCTTTGCAAGTCTGTCTGAAAAAAGCTCTCCATGTACTGGGCCACTTTCCTGCAGGAATGCTGCTTTCCTAGTGAGTTTCTTGCGTGTCTTGACAGGTAAGTCAGGAAAACATGCTGTCTTTTAACATCTGCCATCACACTCAGCCAAAACCCCACATTCATCTCTTTTCATGCCCGGCTGTTTCATTACTGTAAAGAAACTCAGAGAACACTGAATTGCACTGCAGTGCTGCTCTACACTGTCAACATGCGGCAACATCTCAATTTGGAAATTCACTGAGCTCTAGTGTAGTGAAGAAGGTGATAAAAGGCATTAAGATCCATGTATCATTCCTTTCTGCTCTGGTGCTCATTTCTGCCCCTCCTCCTGCTGGGTCAGGGCACAGACCTGGAGCCAGAGAGCAAGCATCATGCACTCAGCAGAGGTCAGTATTATTTCAGAATGAAAGCTCTGTGAGGGGAAAAGGGGTGTCAGACAGAGTCCATATATGTTAATGAGTCTGTTTTCTGGTCCTGTTCTCCAACCGTCCAACTGGATCATAGAATCATAAAATGATTTTGATTGGAAGAGACCTTAAAGATCATCTAGTTCCAACCCTCAGCCATGGGCAGGGACACCTTCCATTAGACCAGGTTGCTCAGAGTCCCATCCAACCTGGCCTTGAGCACTTCCAAGGATGGACATTGACAACTTCTCTGTGCAATCTGTTCCACTGCTTCATCACCCTCACAGGAAAGAATTTCTTCCTATTATCCATGATAATCCTGTTGCTTTTGTACCTAGCAAATTGGTAGACAGATCAAGAAACAATCATTGAAAGAGTAATCACTGCCTGGGACTCCCCTCATTTTTGTCACCAGACAGTTGAGACACCTTGAGATAGACACTTCCTCTGGTACAGAACAGAAGTTCTTGACGAACATTAAAAGCAATTGATATTGAAGGTCACTATATGCATTGAAGAATTGCAGCAAATCAGGTTTATCCAATACTTGACCCACTAACACTCTTTCTCTTATATCTATAGATATACAATTAAAAGCAGGAAAGTAAATCAGCAGTAAATTGTCATGCTTATTAATACTGACAGTCCATAATCAGCAATGTGTAGTTCCCCATTTGCAGTGGTCTTACCTGCCAAATCCCTTGTGACCAGACCTCTCTGAGGAAGATCTAATGACAACTGGAACCTGAGTTCTTTCAATTTTTTAGCCATTTTACGAGCAATTATTTCTCAGAAGGCTATAGCTGTTGCAAATGAGATAACCCAAGACTGTGAATTGATATTTGATATCTTCAGGAAAGTTTCTGCTTCCACTTTTAAAACATTGAGTATATTTTGGTCCATTGATTTAATCAGCTTGTCATCTTTTTCAACAGGGAACTGTGAAGTTCCTCCCCAACACCCTGCATAAGTCAAGTTTTCACTTCACAAGGTTTTGAACCTGGATTTTTCTGTGACAATCTGACACAGAGGTGCTGCCGCCTACAAGGCAGAATTTATGGCCCTGGATGGAGGGACAGAGAGAAGCATTCCTGAACAAGGCCCTCAATACACACATACCTTTACAAGGTTTTTCCAGTATCTGCTTTCTAGCTTTATAATGCTTCCAGTATTTAAAAAACATCAGTCCCTTCATAATGGCAGCAGAAATGCTTGTGTGACTATTTCTGTGAAACTCCATCTGCACTGGGGAGCTGCAGGTAAAAGGCTTTGGCATTGCCATCAGAAAGCACTGCTGGACCCTGCTGTTCACTCTCCAGCTCCTCATCCACAGTGAGGAAGTGCTCAGTGCCTGTCAAGCGCTCACAGATCCCCGGCTCATCTCCGTGACCAGCCAGCTTCCTCCCAGGCAAAATTGCCTTTGACAGCTTGAAGCTGATGCCTCTGATTTTGCTTATAGGAAAAAAAAATTGTTAAAATACTGAAATAACAACTGCAGCAATGCATTGGCAGGTTTTACCTGACTTTTAGAATCTAGTTGCACATAATATAAAGAACATGAAGGGTGTGGCTGCTCTGAACCCTGCTATGCAGATGCTTCATTTAAAGCTGGCTTAGGTATCATTACTTTGCTTTAAATACACAGCTCATACTGAAAGAAGGGCCATTTGCAACAGCCTACACAGTTTCCTCACAGCCACACTGAGAAATTCCAGTCATGCACCTTAAACCCAAACATTCATATTCAGTTCATATTTCAAGACAGTGCTTCCTCTATTCAAATTCTTTCAGTCCCCTACCTTCCTTGTAGCTGCTTCTGTCTAACACCTCTCCTTTTCAAGATAATGATCAACATTTTCCACCAGGAAAAACATTTACCATCTGCAGAACCCCCTCCAGCATGTTCAGTATTTTTCTGCACAGCCTGTCTCAGATTTCCTCACAAGTTTCCTGGCAAATAACCTCCTCACCTTGTTGCCTCCTCCTTACAGTAAAAATAGGTGTTTTCTTTTTACATTAGCTATATTTGCTTTATCTCCTTCCAGAACCACCTTGTTTCAAAGCTAAATTTCCTTTAGTACTGGATCACAGTAAACCTTCTTTTGGATACCCTTTGTGTCTCTCAAATAAAGACTGTTCCATACACTCGTCTGAGAAGTAAAGACAGTAAAAGCAAGGATGGGAAGAGGAATGATGAAATAAACTCAGGCAAAGTGGTACAAGCTGATGTCAAGCACTGCTTAGTCCTTGGATGGAAGGGATATGAATTCACTTTGAAATATCTGGGGCATCAAGTGACTGGCTTTCTGAGCATATAATTATTTTTCCCAAGGTGTTCCAGCAGTAATGGAAGATGGGGGGAGGGGAAAAATCCATCACAGCTTAAATAGTGTCATGGTTTGTGCTCATGTGTCCCAGAGTAAATAAAAAATGAGGATTTCCATCAATTTATGGATAATTCCAGTGTAAGAGTGTTTAAATTACAAGAGATTATTATGCTAATATGTTCACTAAGCAACAGCTCCATGAAAACAGGCTACTAAAAAGTGCAGCCTAACTCTTCATTTTCTCCTTGTCCTCTTCATTCAGCAGAGATTGTTTCTAGCAGCTGCTTTGCAGCCTTTCAGTCCTAGAGAGTACCTGTTTTCACAGAAAAAATTCCCTATTGCCTGCTTGGTATAAAAACACTTGACTCCTCCCAGTATGTCTTTAACTTCTCTGAGAGCTTTTCTTTTTGTCTGAGTCAAAAGGTCTAAAGCCTGAGGAGAGAGAAAAATCCCTATCCCTTTAGAGGATTAAAAAATTATTTGGTTGGACTCAGAATGCTTTCCATTCAGGATCTTATGTGCAGCCCACCACTTCAGCATCTCAAAGTGTTGATCATTGCTCTCTTTTTTCTTTCTACCTGTCTCCTCACAGAGATCCAGGATTTTTCACCATGCACAGGGGACTGTCTGTTCCATTTATTTTAAACAATATATGTTAAACCACAAATACTACAGGACCTAGATTTTCTCTCCCTGGATAAATGCCTAAAAATATAAATCATAGGACTATGATTCATTTTATTCCTATTCTGAATTCCATCATTTTATTTAATTTTACCTATAAAACCCATTTTTGGACTACAACTTCTCATTCAAGGAATAAAAATACTAAAAGAGTTTGTATTTTCAGTTCAGATAATTTTACTACCTGCTAATCTTGATTAATTTTTCTTCTTCCATAGAATTGTTTTCAGCATTCATAGACTCAATCAAGCATCTGCTCCTGGGAAATCAGAATGCCCCATTCCTTCCCTTTTCTTCCAAAAAGAGAGACCTCTTCTACCCGTCATCTAGTAAGCTGTTACTCTTCTTTCAGGCTCTTTTCAGAAAGAGCTGGTCTGTGGTCTTGGGGCTGTGCTACCCCTGGATATCAGACAGACATCAGAACAGGGCCAGCAGATTTCTTTATTTCATTCACATGAAATGATTGCCTTCATAAAATGATAGAAGGATGGTCTAGAGGAAAACTTAAGATATTAAACAGTCCAAGGTGCTTTCCTATTATAGGATCACTAGTCTTACTTGATTCTTCACAGATGATTGTCTAACCTGTTCTTAAAATGTCTTCAGAACCTCCCTATATCAAATATTTGGCTGTTTTTATTATCCTAGATTCTAGAAAATTATTCTTTTAGTTTAAAATATTCATCCTTTCTGCTGCTCCTTGCTTTCTTCTCCATCCACCATGAGCCCAAAGAAAAGATCATTCCACCCTCTATTTTTTATCTGAAGACTGTTATATTCCCCTGTCAAATTTCTGGTCTAAAAACTACAGTTATTTCAATCATCTTGCAAGTCCCATTTTTCTGACCTGTTGTGAGTCCTGCCACCCTCCTCTGGACTCCCTCTTATTGGATTGCACCTGTCTCAAAGTGCAAAAACCGAAATTTTCCACAGCCCCTAAACTGAGACTGTGGCCTCAGAGCAAAAGGATTGCTTCATGTCTTCTGAGCTTCCATGTCTTTTACATATCCTAGCAAGATGTTTGCCTTTATTTGCAACAGCATGACATTGACTCATGTTAGCTTGTGATCTATCATAACAGATTCTTTTCTGTGGAGTTGCAACCTAGTCATTTACTTCTGGCTTGTGCTTATCTGGTTGGTAATTTCTGCCTTATTGTAGTGCCTTGTATTTATCCCTACTGAATTTGATTCAGCTCTTTTCCTAGAAAGGCTTCCAAGTTATTGGAAAAATTTTGAATTCTAGTATTTTCCTCCAGCCTATTTCAAGTGTCACAATTTTATGTCCCTGGAAAACACGACATACCCACTCCTTATATTACCATCCAGGTCCTCTAAGGAAACACTGAATAAAAGCAGATCCAGGACACCTCAATGCTGCTGCTGTGTCAGTGTTAAGCAGCTTGTGGCATCCCTGAAGGACTGGCACATACTAAAAGCATACAGATACAGAGCCCTGAATGTTCTGATATTATTTAAAGAAGATCTGCCAGTTCAGATAAGCATGCTTACCCAGTTTACAGCCTCCTTCACCTGCTATGCCCCATGCCTCACCAAATAAAATATTTGTATTAATGTGCAACCATGAACAAGAGTCCCAACTTTTACATTAAAAAAACCCAGAACCCAAATGAAATCTCTCACTCTTATTCTACAAATAGCCTTTAATACATAAACTGAGCAGAAGCCAATTCTGTTGGAACCTGCTGAAATACTGACAAAATAATTGGGAAAGATGTGACCATTTCTCTTTGTAGATTTAGGGATATGATAGAAATGTCCTAATTTATTACATTCACTGTGGTTACAACAGCAGCATACTCTTCAAGGGCAGCACCAAGGCAGCTGGTTGATTTCAATGGATTGAACATTTCCTTTGCATCTGCTCTTGGCCAATGACTGCAGGATCTTTTCCTCGGAGCTTAAACGCCAGCCATGACAGTCACAAGCAGGCACATCGCAGACAGTGAGCCTTTGTGTGCATTGGAATAAAGATGGTCTGGTATTCCTCCTGACAAGAGAGGCTTAACCCTCTCATCTAGCCCTGACTCTTATTCCAGTAGTCATTACCACAGTGCCCCCAGATTCCTTAACCCAATATGGACAGTTTTCCTGGCACTGTGGCTCAGGCCCTGGCACAGCAGAAAACATGCACAATGCGAATTAACCAGCTGGAGAGTAAAGAGGGAGAAATAAGGCTTTATAAATTTTCCCTGTTTTCCAAAGGGGCCATAGTAATCAATTATTAGCCCCTGGAGTAGTCACTTACTGCTTGCTCTGTGATCATCTGATTCTAGCAGCATTACCTCTGCTGGAAACCTCAGACCTTTGATTAGATGCAGCAGGAATTCCTCCTTTGTTCTCTAACCTGTCTGGAGGAAGCATGCAACTAGAGAGAAGCTTTACAGGGACAAGAAAGAACTCAGGGGTAGGCTTGGTATTCACAGAGCACCAGCAGCACAGCAGTTGTGTAGTACTGGCTTATCTCATTTGAACATCACACAAATTTCTTTATCTAGGAGAGGTCAAAGCAAAAGGTACAGAAAAGCTGAAAGGAAAAACCAAGTCCTGACTTTACTTCCACTTGGATTGGTTGGCCAACAGGATCTATACTAAATTTCTGAGTGCCAAGCAAGAAGTAAGAGGCTTTTAATTTCTACTGGGTGAAAATCAGAGCCAGTATTGCAAACATTGTAAGATGAACGATCAAATTGCCAAGCCTTAATGTGCCTTCCAAGACAGTACAAAGAACCTCTATAGACTAGTTAGTAAACTGTAATTCAGTGAAATATAATTTTCTTTAACTGTGCACCTTGGAGTAGAATGCATGCTTCATACTTTGGTGATTTAAAAAGGGGGTTGTATGGAAGAGTTCAGGAGTAAAAACCACCAAATCCTGACATCTGACCTCAGATGCTGATAAAAAAGCCCTAGACTTCAGCATCTGTAAGACTATAACAATTTTAAACCCTGTTGTTTTCTCTATTTTTTTCCCTAAAAGTCAATGTAGAAATGTATCTCTTGGAGGGAGATGTTTCTCAGCTGAAAATTTATATTCTCAGAGGCACTCATCTCCTTAGAAATCTGCTGTCACTACCAGTATCAGTTAATTTCAAGGCTTTCTGCCTATAACTATCTAGAAGAATGGGTGAATTCTGGCACAATGACAGTGATCACTCAGAAGCTCACTGCCTGTCCACTTTCTGCTAGCACTGGCCTCTTATTCTTTTGGTCTTTGTATTACAGGGTGCTCTGCACAGAGGGTTCAAACTATCTTGTGTCTTTATACCTTTGACATACCATTTTTCTCTGTGTGCCTGTGTTCATCTAGGTTACTATTTTATACAAGAGTATGTCTTCCAAGAACTGATGATGAATGGGCAGCCTTGGTGCTCTTCTGAAATACATCTTTTATTAAAATGGACACTATAAAGCTATCATACACTACATGACTACAGGTCACAGGATAGTTATCCTATTTTTTCACAAGCATAGCTGCTGCCATTGTGAGCCCACCCAGCCTTCTGTATTTGGAAAATATGAATGGTTCATGGTTTTTGAATGGAGAGCACAGCACAATGGATAAATGATTACACAAGTAAAATATAGATAAAACCACAACTAAAACATAAATAACAACAAACAGGGTTCCAAGTTTTGGCACCAAACCTCTGGTTCCAGTGTATTTTACTTCTGCATCTGTTTCTTCACCTACAAAACAGTAGATGCCTATAACACCAACAAATTATCAGATTTAAACCATTTCTAGATGGAAGCCATAGGTTCTCCATTATGGTAACTAAATGTCCTCTGAAGGCACTGCTTCTTTCAGAAGGGAAACACAAAACTCATCTGTTGAGCCTAGTCCATGAACCATTCAGCAATTTGAGTTATAGCTTTTCAGAAGGAAACAGAAGGAAAGCACAGGGTAATGCTGCTCTATTGGGAATCCTCATTCTTCCTTGACACATCTCCTAGTGCTACAAATTAACCCTTAAAAATGGCTAGACAAGCAAACAGCTGCCATATGCCAAGATAGGATTGCAGCCTCACTGGCGTGTTTCAAACTCTTGTTACACATCGTGTCCCTGGAGAAGAGAAACTGCAGAAGGTTGCAATAGCATCAGAATGAATAATTGAAGCTCGCCTCATTCAGTATGTGCATAAACGGAAGGGTCACAATGCTGCCTTCTAGTCAGCCGGCAGTGCAGAAACTCGCCAGTGTTTAATAGAAACATCATCTGGAGATACTGACCTACTTCTCTGGGAGCTTTTACAGAGTGGGTTGAGGAGATGACAGTGGGATGGCCAAGTACACAGAGGATTAAATCATATTATCTAACAGAAAATCGTACATTACAGAATCAGTTGCATATGCTACTCTTGGAAAAACCCTCGGGACTTTGTTCCACCGAGAAACCAGAGATCCATGCAAGATTAATGCTATTTCCCACCTGAGAAACTGTCCCTGTGGGAATTGGCCAGGATGCTCTTCCCCATGGCGAGTCCTTGGGAGGTCTTCCTACCTCATCTCCACGACAAGTGGGGCCAAAATTTTATACCCTTTCCCACATAAACTCTATAGCCGTTTAATATTGGGAATGATAGGTGTGAGGGAGGGTAACTCGGGCATTTCCCGCTATTGTCCAGCCGCTCGGTGGGAACGGAGGCAGCGCAGCCCTCCCGGGCCGCCGCCCGCGCCCTGCCCGCCGCCCCGAGGGCCAGGGGCTGGGACACCGCAGGGTGCCCCGAGCGCAGCCCCCTTCTCCCGGACCGCCGCGGCCGCCGCCAGAGCCCCGACGGTCCCTTCGCTCCGCTCCGCTCCGCACCGGCGGCCACCCCTCAGGAGCCGCCGGGGCCAGGCCCGCCCGCGGCCCCGCTCCCACCGCCCCTACCCGAGCGGGGCACCCCTTCGCAAAGCCCGGCCCCGCAGGTGCAGCCCGGCCCCACCGGCGGCGGCTCCCC
>VYXF01001782.1:283284-301525 GCA_013397295.1 Polioptila caerulea
GGCCCGGGCGGCCTCCGGGAGGCGCCGGCGCCCGCGGGCGCTGCGGGCCGGGGAGGCGGGCGGGTGCCACAAGGACAGGGGTGGCCGAGCGATGCGGCGCTGTGCGACGGCCGGGCCGGGCTCCCCGCTGCCTTCCCGGGAGGGCGCTGGGGGCGGCCGCCGCGGGATGATGCCCTTCGCTCAGCACAGCGGCGGCCGAGCCCGGCGGGCGNCCTCCAGTCCCGGGCTGGGCCACCCGGGACGGGGCTCCCGGCCCGGCCGTCCTCGGTCAGGCCGGTGAGGGAGAGGAAACAGCCTTAGCTAGACCAAAGGATGTGACTGGGGGAAGCGACAGGCTTCCAACATCATGTTCATGTCTGACCTTCTGCTCTGGAGATTTGTGAGTCCTAAAGCATGTCTATAGTCTAACTGTGTTACTTGGTTTATCAAAAGCTTGTATGTCTCTCTAGAAAGCTTGGCTTGCCTTAGATCATCACCTAACAACAGCAAGGCTACTACTTGTTCCTTTGAAGGCTGACATTGATTTTTGCTGACAGCAAAATAGTAGGCTTTTCACATTCCTGATGTGAGTTGAAGAGCAAATTTGAGGTTTTGTAAGGCATGTTTATTGTTAACCCTGTGAAATCTAACATTGGCTTCCGCAAAGGAGATTTAAAGATGTAGATGTTTGAAAAATATTCTGGCTTTCCAACAGAAAAGATCTTTTACCCTCCAACACCCACGTGCTATGGGAGGAATATAAATGCCAGTGTACTCACTCAGAGTACAGATGGAGCACCTAGAAATGTTTCCTCTCATGGATTGTCCAGCTGTTGTTGCCCTGTGTTGGCATGCTGTCCCACCCAATCTCTATCTCCTCTTACTCTCTTGTGGCAGACATCAGGAGTGTCTCCTGTTGCAGCAACAGGCACATTTGAGTCAGTTTTTGCATAAGATATGTACCAGTCATAAGACTGATTCTTACAATAGACAGAGAATGGAAAAAAAAAAAAAAGAAAACAAAAAGCTTTCTTCTGAGAGGAAGAGGACTGACAGAAGGAATAACCAGAAAGTAATTTACTCTTTGGTGCCAGGATGCAATTTATGGCATAACAAGAACTTCCTACTGCTCAATAGCTTGTCTAACATGGTGTGCATATCATATTAAATACCTGCCACCCTGCAAATCCTCCCTAGCTCTGTACCCACCAGGCTCTGCATTGTTCCTATGTTATATCTTTTTCCTTCCCTCCTACAGAGTGAAACAAAGGCGTCGATGACAGGCAGAATGAGACATGAGAGAGTTGGAGACTAACCCTCATGTGGGTCTGGTAACAGCTGTCAGCTGAGCAGAGTATATCCTGGATGGGCTCACATCCAGCTAGTGCTGCTGGCTAAACATATTTTGTGCTCTCTTAACAGCTTCTTTACACATTTCAAAGGACAGATTACTCAACACTCAATTCATTGCTTCTGGAGGAACGAATGGACCACTGACTCCCAGGATATGAGAATGCTCATCTTGGACATAAGCTAGACAAAAGTCTTCCTTTTAATCATCTAGCAATGATAGCAGTGATGAGTAATTATCAACAGTATGATTAACTACCCTAAATATCTATGTTGCCACTGGGGTCAAAGTGATTGAGTACTAAGATGCTACAGTATTAAAAAATGGATGTGTATTTTGTATTGTCCCATGTAGTCCAGATGAGCTGTGCTTTGTTCTGCCTCTGCCAGGCAGTTTTTCTTTCTCTGTAGGGTTATGCTAGTATATGCCTCCTCTGCCCTAGCTGAGGAAAGGCAGAGGGCTCAGAAGAGAACTGTGCTTCCACCCAGTAGCAGCTAGTGGATTTAGTACCTCTCCTTTGAAAAGTACTAAAACAGAGCAGAGCTGCCTTATCTGTGGGTTCCCCGGAAAGTGGCAGGAGAAGGCAGAGGTTTTGTGGGGGGAAAGGAATACACTTCCCAGAAATGGAGACTGGAAAAAGACCTTCTAGTCCCACCTCATGTTGCCTTCACTGCAGTCTTCCCCACGAGGACATGAAGCCCCATGGGTGCATTGGAATGCTTTTTTCACATTAGTATTCTGAAAATTCTCATGGCATAACTCATTAATGAATGGCAGCCTTAGAAGTATAAGTGTTATAAAGTTCAAGACTGTGGAAGAAGCTGCTTATATTTGTTTTAAATGAAACTGATTTCAGTCACTTGCACTCATTCACTCCTATTTCATACATTCACTCATAGTCACAAGCACCCCCAAGATGTGTGTGTGTGTTGTCTGTCCAGGACTCTGTGTGTGTATATGCATGTGTGACACAGAGGACAGGGGAGAGTAGCTCTTGAGTCCTCGGGATACCTCTTAGGTTTGTATTGATCAGGCTCAATAAACCACAATTTTGACAAGCTATTTCATGATGCTGGGAGTCAAGATGTCATGGCATGACTATGATCTCAGTTTTGCATTTTTCATCCTCCCTAATTCTTAGGCAAGGCTGCTGCCCATCATCTTTGTTTTCTCACTCTGGGTATTTTTATTGCTGCCTTCCTGTTGAAAGAAAAGGCATGGGCCATCTTTGATGAGAATATATTGGAGCACAGACCTTCTGGTCTTGATGTGTGCATGTTCCTTATTACCTGCTTTATTGCTGTTACTTGTACCCTTGTTAAAAATTATGTGCTGTATTTTTAAGCCTTGATCTTTATTGTATCACGATAAAGATAAAAAATGTCAGAGTGAGTAGTGGTTCAAACAAGCCTAAGGATTAAAAAGAATACCTCAAGTATATATAAAGACTCACTAATATGTAAACCAACTTATAGGGGGACAGTGTAAGGCTGAAAGAATTATACCTCTCTGGTCCATGTGTCAAAAACCCTGCATTAGGCTACTGCTGTTTACTTATCTATTACAAACATGGAAATGGAATGATCAGCTCTTAGCAGTTGTTATCACTTGACTTACAGTGAAGTATCTCAACAGCAAAGGACATCATTAACGACTATCATGGGTGAACAACTAAAATGATTTTTTGAGACCCTGCCTGCAAATACAGTTCTTGGAAATGAAGGGATTTGGTGAGCTTTGTTTGGGTTTGTTTCTTTTCATCGTGTGGGTTTCTATGATTCTGAATAGCCTGCTTAAGAGGTATATGTGTACCATTTCCCTTAAAAGAATTTAAAGCTTGAGCCTTGAGGGTCATTGGTCATATCAGGTGTCTGGAGTGTATTATAATGACAGAAAACCAAGTGTAGAGAAATTTTGTGTTGAAATTTGGAGTATCTCCATCTACAAAGGTAGATCAGAGGGCAACTATGATCACATCTCAAGAAGAGCAGTTCTGTGCCACGTGTGTGAATGAGGAGGGAACAACAGCTACGGCCAGTGCTGGATAATGCTGTGTTTCCTTTTTCTTGCCAGTTGAAAGAGATGCTGGGTGCATGTGGTGCATGCCAGCAGAAATGCAGCTTAAGTTATGTTCACGTGATTGATGTGCAATTCTGCGTACAGTGAGAGATTAATATTTCTTGAAAGACTTTGTTGGGAGTCACTGGCAGGGGCCACAGAGAAAACAGCACTAAGACAATGTAGAAAAACTGAAACCTTTGTGATCGACTGGAAAAAAAAATAAATCTGGAAAACACTCAACTTACTCAATAGATATTAGACTCCCAGCAAGACACCTATTGAGGAAATTGTCTGGCAATGTGTAACAAAAAATTTCAGGAGATATTTGATGGAAGTTCTTGCAAGAAGGTGAGCAATAGCTGCTGGTGACTCCATGAAAAAAAAAGACAGATGAAGCCAACAGCACGGTGATAACAGGGCAGAATGCTGCAATTTTGATGCACTTGACAGACACGTATGCTGATCTTTCCACCAGAGAAGCAGCCAGGAACACAAAAAATTGACAATAGAAGAACGTAGAAAAATATATTTTGAATTCAGTGTATGGAACACAATAAGGTGTCGAAAAATTTAAAGAAATATTTCACTTGTTTGTCTCCTAGACCCTGAGAAGAAAAAGAATAAAATACAATTCTTGATGATAAAGAGAATTTTGATGTATCTGAGTAATGTCAGAATGGTTCTCTGACTAGAGTGTTGAGGTTTCACATAACCTGTGTGGAAAGGAAGGTGTGGTATGATTCCAGGAAACTTAAAGTCCTGACAAGCATTTCACAATGACCAAATACGAAAAGAATGTCAAAATTCTCCTGGAAGAAACAAAGTATTTTCCCTTATATTTGAGGAAGGTGACATATGACAGAGAGATTTACAACTCTGAATTCCACTGGGACACCTGCAGACACATATACAGGTCTTGTATAAACTCAGCAAGAGATCGCCTGACACCACAATCAAATCTGTCTCACCCAGTGAGGAGAAACAAGCAAGCAAGCAGACAGACAAAAAGAAACCCAAACAACATTCACTTTAAACAGTTTGCCTAACAACAAGTTAGAGCCTATCCAACCACCAAAGAAGGAAACCATCTTTACAGGTATAGGCTTTCCCCTTTCTCTTCCAGTCTTTGTCATTTTTCCCTACAAATATTATAGAAAATTTATTCCGTTCACAAATCAATAGGATACAAGTTGAATATCATAACCAAGACTTTAATGTATATATTCAGTAATACTGACCCAGTATCAGCTTCTAAAGATGAAGATCAGTTAGCATATGCAAGCAGGAAACCTTAACAATACCATTGTAATTGGATCCACACAGAATCCCAAGTAAAACCTTAAAATCTGTAGATGGTAGCTACATAAGCAGAGAAGCAATAATTTCTTTAATGCAAAAACATTTTAACTAAAATGGTATACACTGACAGCTAAGTTCAAAGTTTTTTTAGAGATAATAAAATTTGCCTATTAAAATTTGCTGATTTTATTTTACAAAACTATCTTTCATATCCAAATGAAGACAATATAGTTCTCTATTTTAGGCTAATAATAAAACAATTTTGAAATCTTCTTTTCTACAGTGTGCATGTATATCTATGTATCTCTGGTTTTCCTGCATGTCCCTTGAATGAAATTCTGAATTTTGTGGGCATTTACCCACAACAGCTAAAATTGCTTTTCATTTCTGAACTGTGCTCCTAAAAATCTGAATATTAAACCCTCATCCTCACTCCAAGAGACTAATCAGAATACATGTCAAAGAAGCTGAGAAAAATCTTTACAGGGCTGATCAATCTTTTCAATAACTAAGTTCTTCAATGTTTCAATTTGAAAATGTGTATATTCTCAGAATACCAACATATTCCTCATTTCTATGTGAGTTTGAATTTTCACATTTTTAATATTCTGTAAATTGACACATTTTTATTACTATCAGCTCTCCTTTAAGCATCCTTGGGATTCAAGAACTCTCCTTATTAGCTGAAATTATAGAACAAACACATTGCCAAGCTATTTTTATCAATTAAAATGTGCTTGGAAATTTTGAACCTCTATGAATATGACTGAACAAATGTAAACAGCACTGGTCTGAGCACTAACCTCTAACCTGCTGCATGTTTTCCTTGCCTCTCAATTGTGTTCTTAAATGTTTCTGAATGAGTACATAGACTGCCATGTGGTAATCCACATTAGGAAATGGATATGTTCGAAAAACAGTTGAAGAAGAAAAGAGAATGCAATTCATCAGCTGGATGAGGTTCCTGGTCCTGTTCATTATGCATTTCCACAAACTATTGCCCTGGGGTTTGTCAGAAATTGGACATGGGCAAGGACAGCCTAAGGTGGTAGAAGAAATATTTGTCAACCAGCATCCTCAAGCACATACACAGCCTGCTGCCAACACCAGATTAGGTCTATTCACAGGGCTTATATAAACCTGGCTGTGTTTAGGTGGTTCCTTCAACTGCCTTAAATGTCAGTAAAATCCCCCTTTCTCTAAATCTGAGCACAGGCCAATAATTATATGTAAACATCCCAGCTCTTCAAGATGGCCTTTTTCACTTCCATGGTTCTCAATTTAGCATTTAACTGTGTCTGTTGAAATAAGCTACCAGTCTGCATGTGTGATAAGTCACATTATTTTGAGTGAATTATGACACAACAGAAGTGTCTGCAATAAATCACCCATCTACACTAGCCTGCCCACTCAACAGAACACAGCCATAAAGTCTCATTTCTTGAGTGATGATTTCTTCACTATTTTTTATTTCAAACAGTGCTGGAAAATAGCAGCCTCCTATTTTCATTCCCCATCAAAGTTAACTTTGATTGAAGCCTAGATCTTCATAACAAAGTCCAAGCTGTTTACTACATGTATGTTTCTGAAAAGAGCAGCAGTGTCCTCAACTCATTTAAAAAAGAGAAATGGACAGCATATATTTTGAAGAAAACCTCTACATTTGGAAACCACCTTCTCCATCACCCTTGAGACAGGTGCTATGGAAGATGGCTCCAAGTTGGTTTTATTACTCAAAAAGAATTTTTCCTTCAAAAATTTCCTACCCAACTGCCATCTCTGTTAAGTTATACGTATATAACTCAACAGACAGAAGAAGGTAACTTTTGTCTTTCCATCTGTGTCTGGTCCTTTGTCTGCAAACAATGAGCTTTGCTGTTCGAATATTTTCCTGATATTCACATCTATAATTGAAATTATAGTTTGAACCTAACTCACTTTCAATTCAATTTTCTTTTCTTGTTACTCCTTGAAGCAGAAATATTGATGTACAAAACTGGATTCCATTATCTTTTGAATACCATATGTAACAGGACAGAAACTCTCATCATGCCATACTTTCTTTGCAACTCTGCCCCCACTCCCTGCTTCTCTATAGGAAAAGTAAATTTGATCAAAATTATACTATTTGGTAGTTTCTAACTCTGTAAATACTCTTTCCTTGCATTAAGCTGTTTAGAAAATTTACGGTTCTCCTTGAGATCCCAAACGTTCACATTCTAATGTGTAACTTACCCAGCAGGCTCCAATCCCCCTGAAATCTCACAAATGAATCATGCAGTCTTAGATTACTAGCTGTACAATTTGCTAAGTAATTTAGGCATGCAGAGATTGCATACAAAAGTGATAAAAATTAAAGTTTTTGTGCTTTTATTGTGCACTGTTCAAAGTGACAAGGAACCTGGCATTCCTTTGGAATGCTAAATACTTAATATTGAATATAAGCCTTGTAAACCTTTTTCTCAGCAAAAATTCAGTTTCTCCTAAAGAAATAACTAATACTTTGAAAGAAAATCCTTCCACATTATGGTCATTCTAGATAACACCTCTTGGATATCTGCACTCCTGCTAATTGTTTGGAAATTAATTTCATTTCCCACTATCTACCCTTTTCGGATGCACCTTTATTATACCTTAAGGTTTCTCCAGATCCAGGCATTCAGACCAAAAACTCATGTTTGTATACCATAAAGCTAAATAATTTTAAGGTAAAATAGTTCCTCTAAAATAGAAAATACCCAGTGTAATGCATACAATGCAGTGCACATGCAAAGCTATGCATACCACTCTGACCACAACTGTATGGAGGCTGACAACAACATTCTTCCTGATTATCACCACACTCTAAATCTAGTTTCCCCTGTAATGCTTCAAATCATTGTTCCAAATTACCTTTAATATGATGGCCCATAAAGCTCACCCTCTTAACCCAAATGTACCCAGTGAATTAAAAACAATCCTCACAGTAGCAATCAAATGTCTCCTGTGCCTACTCATCACAGGAAGCAAAGTCATCCTTGATGAATTCTATCAAGCTAAGCTACACCAACCAGCAGCTTCTTTCCCATCATCCAGCTGTACTTCTATGTTAAAATCCCCGTCAGTTACACAAAGTCTGTCCCTCTCTAGGGTGTAGGTGTATCAAAATTCAAATTAAAAGAAAATGCATCCAGTTATTTGTCTCCCTGTTTCTATGGCTGAAGGCAACCTCCCTCTGTGTTTTCTCATTCCCTTTTCTTTCAGCTTTCAATAAAATGTTTTTTATGTCTCTTGCTTCACAGACGCAATCACTGAACAGCAGAACCCAAATACTTCTATTAAGCCCTCCAGCTCTCTACCGAACAGGACATTGTGGTAGGACCTCACTTAGATTGTTAGAGATAAGTGTTCAACACTTACTCTGTACTTCAGTGATTTACCTCTAGAATTAATGTAGTATCTTTGCTTCACTTGCATGAAGTTCAGGACTCACACATCACAAAACCAGATTTCAGGCAGGTTTCTGGCCAAGCAAGTGGTTCTTCTTCAAGGGAAAGGAAGTGTTGTTGGCTGAAGTATTATTCTTTCTCTTTTCCCCTCTCACTTCCTCCTCTTCTCCTTGCATATGGTGCTGAAAGTGTGTTTACTGGTGACTGATGCCAGGAAAACAGAAAAAGCTTGTGTGACTCCTGTGTGGTCTTTGTTCTATTTGCCCGCCCACTGATTTCATGTTTTCCTTTGCTTTAATGACTATACAACAACCAACCACACAATTATGCCCCTATGATTTACAGGACTAAATAGGCTTCTGATGAAGGGTTTTATGCTTATTTACTTGTAACAACTTTTCCCCAGTTGTTAGCCTCAGACACACAAGCCCTAAGGCCTACATCTTGAATCTCCTGTCTACTTCATGCCCCAGGTGATGGTTGGGCAGCCTATTCTTAGATCTCCTCTATGCTGCCAAACTCTTGCAATACAATTATCAGTAATGGGTTTTGCCTGTCCTTGAGCCTGCTGCAGAGTGACACGAGAAGCTTCAACTTTCTCATATAACTCAGCCCTCCTGGGGGAAAAAAGTATAAGAAAAGCCAAATGGTCTAATTAGTCTCAGACTCACAGTCTGGAAAGGACAGACATCAGCCCTCTGCACTGCAGGAAGCAAGATGGTTCTTTTTCCTTCTCCTCAGGGGCCCATACTTTTCCCAAAGGAGCAGAGTTAAAAAAAAAAAAAAAGACGGAAAAAGAACTAAAGGCCAAAGAAAGCTCAATTTCCTCTTTTGTAGTCATTTTCTCCTCAGAAGTTNATTTTCCCAAAAGAGCAAAATAAAAAAAAAAAAAAAAGACGGAAAAAGAACTAAAGGCCAAAGAAAGCTCAATTTCCTCTTTTGTAGTCATTTTCTCCTCAGAAGTTGAGACGTGGTCCTCTTGGCCCATCTCCTAGTAGTGCAGCAATTCAGCAGGCAGGTAACAGGATACAATGGCTGGAAGGACCACAAGTGCTGGTCTGCTAGGCATTAGTGCCTAGCTTCTAGAGAGCACTGGCTATGATCCCACCACTTCAGAGAATGAGGTCAAGACTGAGCAAGCAAAGAAAAATCATTTTTTTTCTCCCTGCAACCACCATGGAAAACCTGTTCTTTATACTTTATGTTCCTTTTAGCAGCAAAACATAAACAATATCTATAAATGCTATGCAGGCACTGTCACTCTGAAAAATCTTGAGCTCTGATATATATGATTAGTAGCATTTTCATTCTGCAAGTCATTCCAAATGCCTCTGTGGAGGCTTCTTGGGAAATTAGGAGCAAGTCTCACTGAGTAAGAAAATCAGAATACATTGCAAAGTAGAAGTGATTATAAAGCTTCCTTTCATAGTCTACAATTAAAGCATGGTTTTAGATTAGAAAGCTGAGTATCGTGGAAGATTCATGGAAACTTAGTTCTCCATTCTTATTTATATACATGAATGGTGTATTTCCCCTTCTAGTTTTTGTCTCTTTGGTGCAAGGATTTGACTTCACTTATTTACCGCAGTCTGCAAACAGGAATAAATGCTTGACACAGCAGAAAACCTTATGCTGTATGCCACAAAAAATGACTGAAGAGATGGTGAATGTAGCCAAAAGACTTCTGAAAATGGTAAAAAATATATCAAACACATATCAAACACACTAGAATGTCAGAGGGTTATGAAAGATTGCTACTTGAAAAGGTCAAACTTTAGTAACAAAAATTTTTCAAAAAAACACAACTCATCCTGGCACATAGACTCACACATTTTGGGAAAGAGAAGAATTAAAGAGGACAATTGAAAATTTTTTAAAACGCCTGACATATGACAGGACTATATCTTGCAGCTGGGCATGTTTCCTCTGACTGAAACTGAACAGAGAACAGTTTGTGATACATCAGCATCATCTGCTGGATAGTGCTGGGAGTACAGTTTGGAAACTGCAATACTGAGTGTGATACATACCATTATTGTATTTGGCAAGCCATGCAGAATAGTCAGAACAGTTCAGGCTCCCTCTTTTTTAGAACATTTCACATTTTCTTTTATTTCTGGAATGTTTTCCTCTGGTAAAACCTGGGAAAAACCTCACTTCATATAGCAGAAAGTGCTGTGTGATAACTATAGGAACAGAATGTTGGTATACAATATTGGTATTTAATTACAAATGTAACATTTACAAAAAGGGGCTTAATTATTTTAGCCATAGAACCACTTGAACACCTTTACAATGAAACCCAGAAAAGAATTTACAGTCCACAGGCAGCAGTCCAAGTCACCTTAAAGAGGAAATAAGAATTAGAGTTGTGCCAGAAAAACATACAGCATGGTGGGAAATTGAAGTCTTGAATGTCTTGGCTGTAAGAGATGCCAGACATTAATCTGGCAGAATGGGATGCACCTCATATGCATGGAAAAGGCTGTTCAAAAATTACATCAGCTGTATTCTACAGTGATTGTTTTAAATCTCTCCAAAACTGAACAGACGTTGAGAATCATGAACAGCTACAATGACACAGATGAGTTACTGTTTAATTTACTCCTGGCTCCATTTTTTTTCAAGGGCAGTGCTGGCTCTCAGCCGTGCTGGGGCTGCACAGGAGCTGCCTGCCCCACTGCCCCCCAACTGCTGATTTTTGCATTAACCACCTGCCTAAAATCAGGAAATTCTGAAGGATGCAGCATTTCCCGAGAGCTGCTTGGGACTGAGAAGCTTTTCCTTAGACTTCTCCTCATGCCTATATTGTGAGGGATCATGGATGTTCAGAGAAAGAAATACATCATTTCAGGAAGACAGGGTTGTTGCCACGGAACAGATAGGGATATTTTTAGTTTACTATCCTCTGTGACAGAAGAAAATCAGAATTGCTATATTTCATACTGGGATTGCATCTAGTATATCCTACATGGTGTAAAAAACCCCTACAAAGCAAGTATTTGTTTGAAATACTCTGCATTCTAAACAGAGAGAAAAAGGAAACCCATAAATAGTGGAAAGAAAAATGACATCTTACAAAGTCATAAAGTTGCATTATATAACACTGCACCACAGCCCCAGCTACTGATCAGCTGTGTCTTGAGAAAAAGCACCGTGGTCCTTTTAAATGCTCATGAATATACACAAACAAATGTGCTGCCTTTTTCTGCATCTTGCAGCAGGAAGTTTGAATATACAAATATATTGTGCTGTAATAAATAATTTTTGGCTTGGTTTTAACTTCTGTTTCTAGTAATATCTTCTTATTTTGATGTGTTTATTTGTATTTATGTATGCTGTTATTAGCAGCTAAAACTATAATATGTAGGACCTGAGAATGGTGGGTATCCAGGTTCTAGTCCTTTATTAAAGCCCAACACAGATCCTTGTAAGCCCCTCCAGTCTTGACTGGCTTAAAGAATTGTTCTTTTTCAGCATTTTTGCCACTCCTTCCTCGCAAAATCCATAGAAGCTTCACAGACATGGGTATATACAGCAGTATAGCAGGCACACAGTCCCAGTCTTGAAACACCTAGAGGCTGTGATGTTCCACCCTTAAGGGTAAGGGAGCACCCAAGATTTGTAGTTGCTCATGGTCAAAAGGAACAACAAAAGTTAACCCTGATGCTAATAGTAGCCCTAATGTCAGTCCCTGGCCTACTACATAAGCACATGGCAGGGGTTTTGGGTGAGGGGTAAGATGAAAGGGAAGAGAGAAGGGAAGAAGGAGAGAAGGAAAGAAGGAAAGAAAGAAGGAGAGAAAGAAAGATCACCAGCCCTGGTTCCAGTATCAGTCCAGTGGATGGGATGTCCAGCATGTTGGGTTGTGCACCCAGGCTTGGTGAGGTTACCATTTTTTGGATAGGTTTTTCCCAAACCGAAGACAGGTTTCTTGCTTTCTCTTCGAATTTGTTATCATGCACAGTCCGTTCTTTTAGACCCTTCTGGAAATGGGTTAGAGGGCTTCAGAAATCTTTGGTGGTCTTGAACTGCCCTCTCCCACAGTCCATTCCAACTTCTCAGTCTCATTCTTGTGCTTCTGCTCTACTGTGCTGTGCTTATCTTCAGTAACAAGAGCAAGGACTTTTGTTCTTGCAGGAATTGCTACGTAGAGTCTGCATGGCCACCTTCTCCAACCACAGCATGTTATTTCCAGCTATCTCTGGGTATTGCCAACAATCCTTGTCTGTTATTGCTAGTGATTGTTGGTTGGCTCCACAACCATCCAGCTATCAGTGTTTGAGACAGACATATTGTTTTCTGGGATTCTGCAGAGCCCTTTTGGCTATGCAGATTGACAATCCAAAAGTGAATTCAACTAAGAACTGTTCAGAGGTGAAGAGCAAGGAAGCTCAAGTAGTAATAGCACATTCTGGTGATTGCCTGGGATTCTGTGTAGTTTTCTATTTGCCTAAATGTACTTGGATTCTGCCATGTAAGGTGTGTCCTGGTTTCAGCTGGGGTAGAGATAATTTTCTTCCTGGTAGCTGGTGCAGAGCTGTGTTTTGGATTTCATATGAGAACAACACTGATAACACACTGATGTTTAATTGTTGTTGAGTAGTGCTTACCCTAAGGCAAGGACTTTTCTGTTTCCCAGGCTCTGTCGGTAAGAAGCTGCACAAGAAGCTGGCAGAGGGCAGCTGACCTGCAGTAAGGAAGATTCCACACCATGGAATGTCATACACACTATATAAACTGAGGGGAGTTGTCTGGGGTCCTGCAGTTTGATACTCAGGGATGGGCTGTCAGTCAGATGAGCAATTGTATTCTGAGGATATAGGAAATTTTTAAGACCCTGAGATGAAAACATGTGACAATGAAAAGAGCTGATATTCTGGAAGAGAATAGTTTGAGATAATAGCTGTAAAAAAAAGGAAAGGAGAAAAATTATTCATGTGATTCAGGCTGTGAACTAGCAGGAAGAATCATTAGAGAAGTAAATTAAGGTGAACAAGGGATGGCAAGATTTCAAGAAGCAGAGAACTGAAGTCTTAAAGGTTCAAGATAATAAGAATGGGGTAGGAGTTGAGACCCTAAGATTTCCATAGAACAGTTATCATTTGATGCTAGAACACAAGAGCTTCACCTAAGCATCAAATGACACCTTTCTATCTTTTCTGAGGGCATGACCTAACCATTCAGTCCTTCCTTTTCTTCAGAGAGGAAATTAGCCTGAGAGAACAAAAAGAAAAATAGCTAAAAATATACAGTGAATCATGGAAAATTATATCTACTAAATTTCACAGTGTACTGCTATTGCCATAGTAACCCTGGTTGGTAGATTACTGCAAGCTGTTTCTTTGCTAAATTTTCCTGGAAGCTTTGCCAATTCTCAGTTTGGTTTCAACATGAAGTTTAATAAAGAGTAACTCTGAGACCTCACATTGTCTACTTCTATTTCTCTTTTGACATCTTCCCCTTCTTTTCCTCTTTGTAAGAGACAAGTCCTCTGGGGAAGAGTTTTCAAAGGCATCTTTTACCAAAGCTGTAAATGGACTTATACTAGGATTTGTGCAGTATGTTATGTTTCTGATTCTTGATTTCCAATTCAGTGAAATGTAAGTCTTTCTTGAGAATCTTTTCTTGATTCTTTCTTTTGTTGTTTTTCTCATTCTATCTAACAGAAAAGTCCAGCTGATCAGTGATACAGCACCGTATATCACAAAACAAGAAAGTAAAAAACAGCATGAGAGGGAAAACATGAAAAGGGGCTTTTCCTCTTTGTCCTAGTTTCTGAAGCTAACATCTTCCAACTGTGACAACAATCCCCAAGTGAGAGAAGGGTAGGAACTATAAACAAAGAAGGCAACTCAACCAATGGATTTATTTGGTGAGAGTTTCTTTTTCAGATATTGCAGAGCTGCATTTCATGTGTGCTTTGAGAAACGGAGCTTTGTACTCTGCCTCCAGGTATGTAGAGCCAGTCCCCTTTTTCTGTCTTGTGTAGATTGCAGAAAACTAGGATAGGTAATGTACAATGCCACAATAGAAGATGAACTGACTAAAATTGCTGGGAAAACACTGTGAGTTAAGTTCATGATTGCTTTTGATGACTGCTTGGTAATGCACAATGAAACACACACAGTGTCATTCTTCCAGAGCAATGCTGTTGGCTTTTTCCATCCAGAAGTGGAAACATGTCCAAAAGAATGGTATCCTTCTGGCAGATGTAAAGGATCATGAGCATGTGGTGTCCTATAGTTGCCATTCTTTGGTCAATGAATCATGAAACCATGATGGTCAGAACAGAACACATTTTAGATTCTGGAAGCAGACAGGTGATTGCTTTCTCCATCTGATGTAGCTCATTAGAATTTAAAAAAATCCTTCTTCTAAGAGGAAAAACAGTATAATTGTGGACATCTAGAAGGACTAATTATGTACTCCTGGAAGAATAAAACCAATTAGGGGAAAAGTCTTGTGACAATTGAAATACCAACTGTTAGAGACAAGGGGAAAAAACCTCTGGTGCGTAAACAGGAAGTTCCTGTTTGGCTTGATTCTTGAGCATTTCAAGCCAAAGGCTGACTCGTCAAAGAAAAAACTTTATGAGTCATCAGATGCAGAAAGAAACTTTCATGCTTGCCATCAGCAAACACAGAAAAGTAAGAGGGATTCACGAGGGACATGCAACCTCTTTTGCTTTGAGAGAAAAAGAATACTAAGTTAAAAATAAAGCTTAAGGCAATACTTCTGGTACAAAAAGCTTTTGGAGTCAAAGCCCTTGACCTCTTAAAATATGATTCAGTCATCTACATAAACGTATCTTGGGCAATACAAATTTCATTCTTACTGATACATCAGTCCTTAGAAGACCCCATGGTTAAGTTATAGACTACTGTGTTTCATCTACAAAACAGGTCAGTAATTTCCTTTTGTTGCTGCTCCCTCCTTCTGGATGGTAAAGAGGAAACCAGTAAGTTCTCTGAATATGGAGATGTATTTTCTTTTTAATAAAACACATGGACCTGTACCAGAAATGAGTATCAGAGAAGACCTGGCACAATCAAAGAGTGTAAAATAAAACAGGAGGGGAGAGCAGCCATACAAAATAAATGTGTAGCATCCCTTGAAATATTCTCTATATAGTTCTTCTTTTGGTGAGAGAATTGTTATCACCATGCAGGTGTAAAAATTGTAGACTGAGAGCAACAATAGAGAGTAGGAGCGTGATTGGAGACTGACAGAGCTCTGGGACATTAATAAAATACTGAAAAGATTTTAAAAAAGAAAGAAGTCAAAAGTTGTAAGCAAAAAGCATATGCAAGTGAGCTCTTTTGAGGGGAAAGCATAGTACACAGACACAAGTAGGTCAGCTCTGAATCACTAAATTAATAGTCAGTACTGGGTAAGGAAAAAATATTTAACATCTTTTATTTTTACAAATCTCTGCCTAAACATACACAAGTTGGTTTGGGATGAGGTATTTGAAATTTCTCAGAGAAGGTTCAAGTACCCTTGAGCAGTTGATATACAATGGTTTATTGTTCCAGTGTCTACACACTGGTTCTCTCCTAGGAATAAAGCCTAAGAAACATCTTAACATAGAAATCCGAAATGAGGCATCTTTACTCCATATAAGGAAATTGGAGAAACATGTCAGATGCTAATATTTCATATCCTCTTAGAAGTGAAAGACCAAAATTCTCACACACTTTGATAGTCTGTGCCTTCTTCCTACTCTGTGCAGACACAAAAATTCTTGCATTCTCTCACACATATTAATAAATGTTTCTCTGCAAACTATGTGGCCAGATGACACACAGTGTGCTGTAAAAGAAAAGGAAGGTTTTCAAGAGAATTATCAGTCTGATAGATCAACACAACTCCTTTTTCTCTTAGAATTGTGGTTTGTCCCTTTGAGGGGGAAAATCCCATTTTGCAAATGATAGCACAATGACATTTCTCAAATCACACATTGCGAGTGTTATGAAGGACAGAAATGAGGGCTTACCTTATTGGAATTATCCCCAACATAGCCCAAATCTATACCAGTGTGCTGATTTTCTCTACAAGCTACTGGAAAGGAACAAAATAGAGGACCAGCAATGTTTCTCCATTTGACACAACAGGGCCAAATTTCAAAGTGGAGAATTTCAAATAAAAGCCTCCAACTTAGTGACTGCTCCGGGCTTTTAAATCTGGTTTTCTTGTGCAACAAAGATGATGTGGTTATGAGGAGAGACATATTTAAGAGGTGTTAGCTGGCCAGGGAGAGAGCTTGGAGGTCCCAAGCAGAGTCAGCACAAATGTAATTGCAAACTGGTAACCCAGCAAACCATGCTGCCCTTTGTTCAGCCAAGCAAGTGAAACTGGGAGAACAATCAATCTGGAGCTACTGACACAGTGGAAGAAAGGAGGAAAATCTAGGGACACAGTTCTGTATGTCACTAGGGTCCATTATTTCTGCTACTGATTAAACAACCAATTTTCTAAAAAGATAGCAAGCTGAGGGATTTTCTTGGCATTTCTCTCACATTTTAGAGCTCTTTGTTTCAAAGGAGAAAGTAGAATTGCAAAGCATGTTCTGTGCTTAATTGACGCCCCTTACTGACATCCAAAACTATGTAGAAATCCCAAAGTAAGATTACCTCTTGAACTGCAGAACAATTACCATGAGCTACGTCTGACTTGCAACTTGTGGATTTTTTCTTTTTAGTCTTCCAGTTCCTTGGGTTGCAAATATATGAGACTTGATCTGTTTCAAAATGATTCCCTCATTAGAGGACATAATGATTCCCTCATTAGTACTACTGGGAGGCAGAAAGTTCTGCACAGACATGCACACTCCATTGCAGTGTTAAAAAATATTTACTCTTTTAAAAGTGATTAACAAACATTGTTCATGTTTGAATTTCATCCACCAAAACAAAGCAGCAGCTGACCTCTGAGTTATATTACAATTTTTATAATGCTGGTGGGTTTTTAATTGATTTTGCTACTAGTTACCACTTCTCAATTAAACCAAGTTAGTCAATAGGTCCTAAGACAAGTTTCAACAATGCTTCTTGAATTGCTATTTTAAGCAGTTACAGAGCTTACAGTATTTATAGTCTGATTAAATCCTTGAAATGCTGACATTTTAAGAACAGTATGGAGAAGGGAGCCTATAATTACTAAAATTTAATCTAAGAAACTTTAACCTGGAAAGGGTCTTGCAAGTTTGGATGTTAGGAATTATTCAGAATTCAATTTTACTTAGTAACTCAGTTAATTAGCGAAAGTCTGCTGCTAACCTACTATCTAAAATTTATTCTGAAATGCTGTTTCATGGTGAAGAGAATTCAAAACATAGAGGAAACTGGGACATAAGAAATTCTTATCTTTTCATCTTTCTTACTCCTCAGAGAACTGTCATTTGTTCTTAGGATTTCCTGACAAGGCCATGAGCAATAGCAAAGACTTGATGGACCTTAAGTCCTTTTGTGTCCCATGTACATAGGAATCTCATTTTGTCAGAGCCGGGGCAAAAAATGGAGCCTTCAACAGAGTCTAGTCTCGACCCAGGGAGAACCACATCAGTAGCTGTAGCCACTTTTTCACTGAATTGGTTCTTTAGGAGATGTAATCAGTCAAAATATATTAAAATTTCACCCACAGACTTAGAGTAAGCTTTTAGAAGAGGCAATTGCAGCAGAACAACTGGCGCCAATAGGCATCACTGAATATTTCCATCATATTTAGTGCAATGTAACTTAACAAAAGGCTGGGGCAAAATTTTCTGATATCCGAGTTGAAGAAATCAAGCTGTAGGTTGAAGGAAGAATCATAGAATGGTTTGGATTGGGAGGCATCTCAACCTTCATTTCTTTCTTTGAACTGCAAAAGGAAGATGCCAATTGCCCTCATTCCCTGTGTGGAAGGTTGGCAGCAGGGATTTGGCACAGCGGTTCCAGAGGACTCGCTCACCTTGTGCACAACCCGGAGGGCGGCAGAGCTGCTCAATCCCCAAGGGACAGGGGACAAGGCTCAGAGGCACAGGTAGCCCAAGGCCACCAGGGCCAGGCCAGCTGGGCAGAGCCAGGGAGAGGGGCAGGAAGAGAGGGAGAGGGACAGGGAGAGGGGCAAGGGGAGGGAG
>VYXF01001782.1:302020-366295 GCA_013397295.1 Polioptila caerulea
AGCCGCCTCCACACAGGAGATGCCTGGATCCCACCGCGTGTTTCCCTGCACACGAGTGTCCTGTCAGCTGCACCTCGCGTACCAGCAAGAGAGATTCTAGCGTCTTTCTGCCCCTTCGGGTGGTTGTCAGCCTACCAGCCTTGGAAACCATCCTCGGACTTTCACAATAACCCTCAACTAAAGCTGGTTGGAGCTGAGCAAGGGTCACATAAGGACAGTTATAGAAAGGCTGCCCACAAGATATGAAAATCTCCTGAGGGGTAGCATATTTAGCCTGGATCCCCATTAACCAGATTACAAAGAGTTGTTAAAATGAATCCTAGTTGCCTAAGGCAAACACCCTTTTTTAAAATAGTGTGAGTCTAAATCGTACACAGATGTTGCCTTTTTCACTAAAAATAAAATTAACTGGAGCAATGGTTTCTGAACTAAACAGTGCTAAGTGATCTTACAGGTGCTTCCCTTAGTAGCTGACGCATTTCTATGGCTGATAGCATGATAGCATGTAACACGAAGCTTGCTTTGAACAATATTTCTGAAATTAAACTTCTTCAGCTTGCTGAACAAAAGAAGCAGACTCCACCTGTGTGCTCTCTCTCTTCAGTGCCAAAAAGAAGAGACGTGGCTGTAAGCAGCCTCACTACACCAAAGGCTCTCTCTGTTCTGCCTTCAGGACAGCTTTGTCCACACTTCCCCCTAATCACGGTGGGGTGCAGACCAGGTGCAATCAGTCTGCGAAGCTTTGATCCGTGAGCATAATCCGAGGTGACTGCTGTTCTCCCCAGGACTTGTGCAGCCTTACGGGCTGCGGGCAGTTTCCCACCCTTGGTCAGCCTTTTCACGGTTTCCCTCCGCCGCGCCTCCCACCCGAGTACCACAGCGACTCTGCGGCACTGAATGGGGGATACGCTGGAAAACGATTTTCTGAATGCAGAGAGGTGAGCGAAACATGTCATGCAGGATATTTAAGCTTTGAAAGTGTTAGAAATTTGGTACTATATCTGTTACATGGAACTGTCAGCAAATACACTTTGCAAGGTTTACACATTTCCATGCTGCATTCCCTACACCATGCAGTAGATGGCAGGAGCCAATAAAAAAAAATCAATGCAATTTTTGTAGAAGTTACTAAGCTGATCAGACTTATCTTTGTTAGATTCTCATGTTTAATTTAAAAGAATTTTAGAGCAGCCTTTTTACATTTATGGACATTATTAATACGCATAATATCTCTCCTGTTGTAAGGTTTATTTCTTTATAATGTAACTTGTATTATTAAACGATTAGTCTTTCAAAATTGTGTTGATATTTTAGTTTTTTTGATGAGCTCTGAGATTTACTAGACAACTTTCATAAGTTTCTTAACTTAAATTACACTTTATGTTCTGTTTCTGTGACATGTGAAATATTTACTTCCATCTAATTTGCATTTGAATACAGCAGTAATACTACAAACAACAGAAGAGGAACATGCTTTAGGCATAAAAAAAAAAAAGAAAGTAAATAAAACCCATATCAGAATTAATCAAAAGAAGCATAGGTTCAAATATTCAGTTGCAAGGATGACCCCTCCTCCCTAAATTACTCCTCCCAAGTTTAATTAAAAAAGAAAATATTTTTACTTTGACTATCAATAGAGATTCCTTAGGAAATATTTAATAACTATATTAAATAATGTAATACATTAATATATAATATATTAAATAATATTTAATATTTATTAACTTTTTTTAAGTGCAGAGGTAAATTGTAACTCTGAAGAGCATGACATTCTGTTGCCAGAATTAGTTGCTCACTACATCTTACAATCCAAAGGGACCTAGCAGAGAAACATAAGCAAGCATTATGATAATTTCTTCTTTGAATTCAGCATGGTCCAGTCCATCTCTGCTTCCTGAGAGGAGACAAGTATCTGTTTGATAGTGTATGCTCTTTGTCCAGCCAGCTGAACATCTCAGCTTGTGCTTGCAGAAGTCAGGGACTTTAAGACTGAATTTCCATGGGAGAAGAAAGACGGGCTGCAGCCATGCCTCCTCCTGTAGGAGCGTGTTTCAGCACTTACAACTCCAGTGTGTAGCTGCTGCCTGTCCTGTGTTGCTGGAGGAAATGGCTTTAAGGTATCAGAGAACAGACAGTTAATTGTGCAAATGTGGAACCAGGCAAGTATTGTTACTTTAACTGAATCTGGAAGTCCTGTAGAGCCACTATTTCCAGCTGTCACTGTCTGGATTATCAATTATCTCAGGTATGACTCACAAACATCCGGCTAAAAGGAAGAGCTACAACCACAACTTTTTTTCTGTGATTAAAAAACATTCCCATCAAAGTGGATCACTTGGGCATAGACTGTTACTGGAAATTTGTCAATGCAAGTTCAGCTGATAAATCTGGTTTTATGTGAATGAGGTATTCGAAACACTTTTGACCTCTATTAAACATACTTGAAACCCTTGGAGATAAGCAAACCCTCTCTATCAGCGCTCCTGGGCTTCAGTTGTCAGAGCCTTGGGCACAGTCCTTCCCCTCTGGGAGGACTTTGGCTGCCTGTGCCATGGTCAGCACTGATTCCTGCACCTGTAAGAGCAGTGAGGCTGTTGGTTTAACCGCTCTGTGAGACTGGGCTGCCAGGAGCCTCTCTGGAGGCATCTTAGGCTCAAGCCCTTCCATAGTCCTACCTGAGCTATGTTGCTGTTTTGTAGTCTGGCCATGTTCCTTCCTGATCCAGATCCCCTGATCTCAGTGTCTGGGTTGCCTTTGATCTGTTGCATCCCTGAAGACTTGTCTGGCAAGCACTGGATTGTCCTCTGACCCTGTGTAGTGTTAGCAGACCTGCTCAGGTAGGGTGGGACTTCACCCTTGTTGGTCAGGGCATTGCCCTGCTGCCCTGCTGTCACCCTCGGCTCCCAGATCACCTTGCCTTGCAGGAAAGTTCTCCTCTGCTCCCTCACACCAGGTCACTGGAGTCACTTCTTAAGTAAGGATCTTTTCTAGTGAGCCAGTGAAATGCAAATATGATCCCAGACCCTCAGAGAAAGTGCAGTTAGTTATATCTAATAGCTGGCATATTTTCAACAGTGCACCAGAACAAACTGGTGTTAGTAAAACGCTTGAAAAGCTCATCTTAGGCTGAGTCTGCTAAATCTCCATAATAAACTGAAAATCCCTGGACTGCTCTGTTTCCCAACCAGAATCCCAGTGCTCTTTTGGTTATTTTGTTTTTCACCTGCTGAAGGCAGAAACATAATTCATTAACACTCTCTCTGGCATACAAAAGTACCTGTTCTTATTCATATCCTATAAAGAAATAATATATTTCATCCAGACAAAGGGCAACAAAATATTAATGTTTGAAGCCATGATTATTCTTCTTCTAACCTTACTGGGTGTGGAAAGAGACCTTTTATTTAAATACATTATGAGAAATTTATTACTTCTGCAATGTATTATTTGCAGAATTAGCTTTAGCATGAGAATATAGGCAAATTTGGAAGAGGAGAGAGTAATTTGAGGAAGAGTTGATAACAACATGATACAGTCGAGTAGAACTGAAGGCAGAACTCAAAAGGCTATGGTGCATAGTGATGGTGTTTCTTCTGAGACATAACCAGTAACAGTTGTATTTACTGTCCTATTAAACTTTGATTAATTTTTGAATGACTTATCAGCTCAAGAAGCTGCTGGCCACTGCCTGGTACATTGAGTTGTACAGGCAGGCAATGGTTAGAAGGAACTTCTCTCAGCTCTTCAGCTCTGTTCTAATGAAGCTGTGCATGTCTCTGGCTATAGTACTTTCAACCTCTAGAGCTTATCCCTCAAAGTCAAGCAAATATATACCTACTTCCTTGTGGTCTGTTCGAGCATGGGATCCATCTCCATAAAAACCTTGCTATTGCTCACATTGGATCTTCTGCAAGAGTAACCATGTAACTGAGGCCATTATAATGGGAGCACCTGCAGAACTGAGACACTCTGAAGTCTCAGAACTCCAAGTAGGCTGTTTATATCCAGACAACTAAAGTCCAAGCACATATCAAACTTGTTAGATAGTCTTCAAACTGTGATTCTGGTGCCATTTTGGCTTGGGGGGCACTGCCTTGGTTCTTATTTTTTAAGATAGTCTGGATTGAGAGCTGTATGATGAGTTCCCCAAGGGTTGGTATGGGGACTGGCACTGTTTAACCCCTTTGTCAGTGACATGGACAGTGGGACTGAGGGCACCCTCAGCAAGGCTGCTGACAGCACCAGGCTGTGTGCTGTGGTTGACACCCTGGAGGGAAGGGATGACATCCAGAGGGACCTTGGCAGGTTTGAGAGGTGGGTCTGTGTGAATCCCATGAAGTTCAACGGGCGAAGTGCAAGGTCCTGCATGTGGGCTGAAGCAATCCCAATTACAAACCCAGGTTTGTCCACAGAGAAAAGAATGGATTGAGAACAGTCCTGAGGAGAAGAACCAGGGGGCTGGTGAATGAGAAGCTATACATGAGCCAGCAATGAGCACTTGCAATCCAGAAAGCCAGCCATGTCCTGGGCTGCACCAAAAGCAGTGTGGACAGCCAGATAAGGGAGAAGATTATCTCCCTCTTCTCTGCTCTCATGAGACACCACCTGAGTACTATGCCCAGCTCTGTGGTCCCCAGCGTAACAGGGATATGGACCTCTTGGTGTGGATCCAAAGGGGAGTCCCAAAAATGAACAAAGGGCTGAAGCATCTCTGCTGTGAAGACCAGCTGAGAGAGTTGGGATTGTTCATCCTGGAGAAGACTTTAGGAAAGCCATACAAAAGCCTTCTAGTACCTAAAGTGGGCCTACAAGGATAGGGAGGGATGGCCCATTGGGGAATCTAGGGATAGCGCAAGAGATAATGGTATTAAACTGAAAGGGAGTAGGTTTAGATTAGATATTAGAAAGAAATTCTTTGCTGTGAGGGTGGTGAGACACTGAAAAAGTCTCTCTCAGGCAGAAGCCAGCCCACTTTGGTCTGATCGGCTGCTAACTATTTGCAGGCTTAGTGCCGGTTGTCTGACGCCTCCTAATAATTACAGACTGGGTATTGTTATCTCAGTTTTACTATTTTATGCAACGATATCAAACAGGTATTTCAAAACCTTTTGTTTCCTGAACTAAACCAAGAACTCTTGCAGTATGACTGGGTGCAAATACAGTGTTCCACAAATAGGCCTTTTTATGTTACAGATCCTCCCCAAAACCCATACATACATATTTAATTTCCTTCCTGTGACACTTCGTGAAATACCCTCTACTCTAGCCTGTCTTCTTCCACTGCTTTCTCAAAACAACATTTTCCCTGGATATAAGACATATTTTTAAAAAGCTTTTCAAAGCTCTTAGCTTCCCAAAGCCTTTGTGGAAGTGATGGAAACTGTTTTTAATGAGTCCTGAAGGCAGCCTAGAGGCTAGTGAGACATCACATGTCTAACAGAACTTACTTCCTTAGTACAGTTGTGATCTCTCTCTCCATCCTAAACCTTCCTCACCTATACTCAGGCACTCTCTCTCTCCCCACCTTAATCTACCTTCATAGTTCCATCACTTTCAGTTGAAAAACAATAATTACTAGTTTAGCCCGATAGCTACAATTTTGCATTGAACAGCCTATTATAACAGTTTTATGTCAGAATGACAGCACTTCTAGCCTTACATCATGAGGTCTACTGGAAAATCCTAAAAACTTAGGAAGATATTATTTTGGGGGCTTATGACTCATTGAGTATGGCTCAGATCCTGTGCCTGTTGAGTAAAAAAAAGGAAGAAAGCAGGGCCATGTGGAATGTGTTGGTATCACTGATTATTCACAGAACTTTGTAGAAGCAAAACTAAAACACTACATTATTTTCAGACAAAAATATTTCGTTTAAAATAATTTCTTAAATCTCTTTCTACAAAACTAAAAGTCTAGAGGATAAATTTTACCTTATGCTTCCATCAGGTGACTGATATTCACACAAAAAGAGAATGAATAGAAGACTGACTATCTCCACTTCAGACATTTTTGTATTTCTAAACTGTCATTAAAATGTCACAATCCCACTGCAGTCCTGTTCACTTCAGGATTTTCTCTCTTATCACAGCAGTCAGTCAGTTTGGGCTCTTTGCTTTTCTTGCCATTGTGCACAATTTAATACCACCATCAGAGGAGGATAATGATGGCACAGCACAGAAAGTTTTTGTATTTTCAGCTGCGTATGCCAGAGTGTAACTGAACCTGTTGATGATTGAAATTGTTCCTGTAACTTTTTGAGGTTTCAAAATGCTGCCTGCTCTTCCTCCAATAATTACAGGCTATGGCAAATCAGTTCACTTTCTCTGAGTGGGTAAGAAAAACCGTATTGACAGACAAACGCAAGAGAGAAAGGACTGATAAATTTCTATGAAATGTTCTCAGTGCTCAGGAAAGCCACTGCCCAAATTCTAAATTGAAATTCTTCATCAAAGTTGACATTATAAGTCATATATCAGCCCCTGACAGAGGCCAGAGGCTTAACAGATCTTGGAGAACAAACTTCTTTCATGCTCCTAGAGATGGTCTCTCCAGTTCAGTGCAAAAGTTGAGTAAGGCTGATGTGGGGACTTCCCATCCCAAGGGCCAAAGAGAATAACCTGAGGGAGACCTGGGTAGGCATATTCAGTGAAACTACCTGCACCAATCTGAGATTCAAGTAGGAGCATCCAGAATGATTTTAGGTAACTGGGAGATACTTGCTTAAAATTTCCTTATGCCGTTATCTTGCCTTGGAACTCAGAAGACATTGGACACCTCAGCATCAAGGTGGCAGGGACCATTCAGAAGACTTCATAACTTATTTCAAGATTTGTAGGTGTTGTTTTGACATGGTGAGACAGGAATCTCCCAGATGCTTCTCTGCTCTTTGGAGGAAATAGGAAGCCCATGCTATATCATGCTATAGACCTCCTGATTATCAGAAGAGAAGGGTTGGTGGCATATGTGATGGTTGGAGGTTGCTTGGGGTACAGTGACCATGAAATAGTAGAGTTTTCAACATTTGGTGGAATAAGGAGGGACATCAACAAAACCTCTACACTAGACTTCCAGAGAACTCATCACCAGTTCTGTTATGATAAAGAAATTAATCACCAGATCTGTTATGATACTGATGTGGAGGTTTACTTTCATTTATGTTTGATTTCAAATTCCAAGCTCTAACTGATCTCTCACAACACCTTTAGATACCTAGTTAGCTGCAAACCACCTCTGTTTGCTTTCTGATGCAAAGCTCTGCATTGTCAATTGGATTATTCTTGCAGTGTTGGTTAATGGAAGGAACCCTCTGCTCCTTTACAGCAGTCACTGTCCACAGCTTAGGCTGTGATTCCTCCACGATGAATGCCTGTCCTACGAAGGTGAAGTGACCTCTACCAAGTTGACATTTGTTTCCTGTAAGCTGATTACTGAAACCCTGATTACTCAAAAAGCCCTTTTATTCTTCACATCCTCGTCAAACACTCTCACATCAAATGAGTTTATTTACTTCCACCAAGGACTAAAGCCCTAGCTCTACAAGGATCTGGTTCAACAAACTTACAAACATTATTTATCTAACGGGTTTGATATAAATGCATACACAACAATGGACACCATCCCCTTTCCTTTTCCTCCACCATGTAGGAACTTAACAAAATGGTACAGATCAGCCTCTTCCTGTATACTTTTTTCTTCTTCCTGCTCACACAGAAATATGGGTCCATTTAAATTTTTCTGCCTATATTTATGGACACATTTATTTCCTTAATTAAGCTATTATTTTATTTTAAGAGGATGCCATCACTATAAAATATCATAATAAAATGTTAAAGTCACCATCTACTGCTGAAAAAATAAAAATTACTTATTTCTCACCATTAACAATGTTTAGCTTATCACTCATTTTGGGGGATGCATACTGAAAACAGACCAGTAAGTATCACTTCTGCATAAGATTTTTTTGCATTACAACAAGACCACTTTGAATAGGCTGCATAAACAGCAGAAAATTATATTCACATTAGATTCTCCATGGAATTAGAGAGTAAGAGTTAGTTCCTAAAGACTGTTCCATATATTTTGGATTTTATGGAACCAAAGACTTGGCGTTCTAACAGAAAATTGAGGTTTAAATTATCATCCAAATAGTGCAGCCAGCTGCCTGTAGCTATTTTTTTTATTGTACACAAGGAAAGAAAACAAAGGTAAAGTGAAAGAGATTATAAAATTCTCATTGATTTCTTGCATGTGTCTGAATCATGAGATTGAATGTCAGAAGTTCCTGTTTCTTTAGATGCCACTGAGTACAAGCTTGTGCCTCATTCAGAATAATCTCTGCCTTAATCCATGTCGGTATTAATTATACTTTTAATCTAGCTTGCAGATGTTAAACCTTGGGTGGCAACTTGGCTGTATAGTAGGGGTTTATCCAGACAAGTAAACTGAATGGCACTAACACCTTGTGTTTTGGGCTGTAACAAATGGCTCATTAAATGTTGAAATACATTTCCGATCTTAAGAAAAGGATGGGACAAAGACTGGTGTTACAGACATAGATTTGATCTAGGACTGCCTGTATCAGGGGCTGCCTGGAGCAGCATCTCTTCTCTTAGGTCTGCCGGCTGATCTTTGCTTGCTGTGAAGGAAAAATAACAAAGTGCTGCAGATATGAGAAACCTTTTCCTCTGATTTGTTAATTTTGTACATCTGCTCACTTTCTACCCTGCCTGTCCTGCAGCTGGCTTTGATGTCTTTGTTACTGAGTTGCTTCCCACCACAAGAAACTGTTTTGAATCACCTCCATTCAAGGATGGTCACTCGAGTTCCCATGGAATCCAGGGAACCAAAGTCGCTTAAAAAACATCTGTGTAGTTGGTAAACTAAACCCCCTGGTACTCAAAAACTTTTGCTAGTGAAAATGTAAATCCCCACGCAATAAAAATATTAAACCAGGTTTGTCCGTACAGGGCTTTCTGTGATCTTAAGCAAACAGTGATGGAAGTGCTGAACAACTCTTCCTTCCCAATTTTTTTCCTGCTAAGAACATGCATTTGTCTTCCCATAGGCTACTGGAAGGGTGAGATGATTTACCTGAACCATCTTATGAACTATACTTTCAAAAGCACATTTAAGAAATTAATTATTCACTTCCTTGTATAGAATGGAGTCATCGCATACTGTATTAGGAGCTTTGTTGATACTGAGAATCAAATATAAGATTTACTTACACAGGCAAACAGCAAATGCAAAGGATCTGCTCCTTACAGGGTAATTTTCAGCTCAGGCAGAGATAGAGACCTGAATGTTCTCAAAAACAGTCACTTGTATATTCCCTGAGATCTCCCTTGCTGTGGCAGAAAATACTTCAAATTTAAAAATGAATTCGTTAGAACTGGTTCCAATAAGAGTGTTTGAAGTATACCTAACAGGTCTGCAAGAATTCCAAATTTGCCCACATTGTAGAAACTTTTCTGTTTACTATTAGCTAAAGTTGTACATCTGATCCTGAAGCTACAGGGACAAAAATTTTCTGTAGAATATAAATAAGGGAGGAAATATGGATTTCTTGTGTAGGGTGATAAACAGATCAATACTACATGAAAGAGGTATCGATGGGTATGAAACTTATGTAGTGAAGCATGCTTCTTTTATAATTTCAAAATTACCAGAATTTTACACTGGAACTCGCATGAGTTTTTTTTTTTTTAGCATTAGCCAGAGTTGTACAAGGATGGTTGGAATAAAGCAGAGATTTACAGCACAATGTCAGCACATTAGGAAAGAATTTATTAAGATGGGGATTTCACTAATAGAAGAGTGAGTGATTATCCCAGTAGCACAGAGAAAGAAGTATCTGCTACCATAAACTAGCCAACTAGAAGAAGAAAAGTGTAACCAAATGAAAAACAGTATTTCGTTCCACTTGGAAGGAACATTTAGATAAGACACAGGGCAATTCAATATGATACACATAATTGCTTCTGAAGAGAATAAACAAAGAACTGGTCTATAGTAATGAATACCTGCACAAATCAAAGCAAAATTTGAGGGGCGGGGAGAGAGGGAAGTGGGAGGAGGAGCTTTATTTTGAGTATGACAAAGAATATTATCTATGGTTAATCAAATTATTTTCAAAAGTCATTAAGCTGTCAAAGCTGAATGCTGACTTCTGAGATAATATCAAAGTATTCAATGCAGGAAAACTGGAAAGTTCTGAGGACTGACAGTGAGTACCAACTCTTGGGCAGACTTTTAGACATGCAGTAAAATCTGCCAGTTCCAGCACAAGCTTTCTTTGTTGAGGTAGCCTAATAATAATGAGAAAGCTGAGAGAAATGCCACTGAAAGAAAACTAGACATGACAATATAAACTTCAGATTTACTACTGTGTATATCTACAAGATGAAGGAAGATTTTACTTTGCAAGAGGCCTCCAAATACTAAATGTGAACATAAAAATGGAAAAAAGAAAAACAAAAATCTGGCAGATACACCAAACCTTTCGTAAAATACAGAATTAGAATGAGTTTTTCCAAGAGGTACACAATAAGAAGGGTAAGTCTAATTTCTCATGGATGTGCATGGTTTGGACCCCTCAGTGCTATCTGTCTCTTCTCCCAGCAATAGGCCTAGGTGTCCCCAAGGTGTGTGTCTGCTCAGAGACTGGCTGACTTTGAGCCATTTGCTGACAAACAGAATGTACAATGGTTCTATTCTCCTGCCTCTCCCTTGGGTTTCACCTGCCTAGCACAAAACACATAGAAGGGTAATTATCCTTAGTACCTCCACCATATCTTAAATATTAGATGATACCAAACCTGAGTCCCACTTTGTGTAATAATTGGTGGAAGATAGGTTAAAATGCAAAGAAACAGCTTAGGGAAGGAGTTGAAAAAATCTTGGATCATCATAAATATTGTAACGTCAGCTATTGTTCCTGTTGTTAATTGAGAATGTCAAGGATTATTAGGTATCCAGGGAATAAGAATTGATTCCTCAGATTCCTGACTGTAGGAAAAATCCAGCAACCCACTTTGCAAATTCCTGAGATTCTTGGAACAGATTGTAGAACAGCAGTGAAAATGCTTACTATATAACTGCGTAACGATATGAAAAGCTGTAAGTGCCAATGGCTTGTGTTTGTCTTTTTGCATGCTTGCCAAAGATCATTTTTCATTTCAAGGACATTACTGAAAAATGTTGACTATGAATCTTAAGTCCCAACAGGTATTGCTTGGAGGAAAAGGCAGAGTAGGAAAGAAAGAATTTAACATAATCAGTTATTGTCTTGGCTGGTACTCCTACACAAATTTAAGGAATTTTGTAGTGGGATGTGTGCATCAACTTATCACCCTGTCATAACGTTGCCAGACTGACCAAGAACTTGTTCCAATAAATAGATTTTATGTTGCTTAACTTTTAGTTATGTTGTGGGCTGTTTCAACTTGAATGAATTTTCAGGATGTCAAATATCATGTTAATAAATTACAGTTCTTCTGCCCACAGATCAGTACTTGTGAATCTTTTACAGCTGATTCAGTTTCTTGTTTTATCTAACTGAAGAAGTTTTTATACTTGAGTTCTTCCCCTCAAAAAAAAAAAAGTCAGGATTTACCAGATACGTCACCAGTGAACAGAAAATGTTCACAACTGGTGAACATTGTATAGTGGAGAGACATTGGTATTAAAATCCTCAGCCAGTAGAAGTTTGCATTAATGAAGGACCCTGATACCTGAGTTGATAAAGGACTGGTTCTAGGCAGATTTTGTAGTGGTGATGTATGTACTTTTGGATGTCTTGCCATATATCATAGAGCTAAGCTTTGTATTTCAGCAGCTGGATTTTGACGTTGCAATTGCACAGGTGTTAGTAAATCATTGCCTGTCTTCTCCAGGGAGACATACAGATGACAGGCACCATGGGATAAGGAAAAGCCTACTCTATGTTACAGGTAGTGAATGCAAACTGCTTTGAAAACTCCTTGAGTAATGCAGGTACTTTTTATTCCCATTTTTTACAAAGAATGGTTAATCTATAAATGAAATATCATGAGATGTTAAAATCTAGAATCCTAGAATCACTGAGCTTGGAAAAGACCTCCAAGAACATCAAGTCCAAAATTTGAATGAACACCACCATGCCCACTAAACCATATCTCAAAGTGCCACATTCACTCATTTTTTTAACACTTCAAGGGACGGTGATTCCTCTACTTCCCTGGGGAGCCTATTCCAATGCTGAATTCAGTGAAGAATCTTGTCCCTAATGTCCAACCTGATATTGGCACAACTTGAGGCCTTTTCCTGTTGCTGGTTGCCTGAGACAAAACACCAATCCCAACCTGGCTAAAACCTCCTTTCAGGCTGGAGAGAGCAGTGTGGTTCCTCCTGAGCCTCCTTTTCTCCAGACTAAAGAACCTGAGCTCCCTCAGCCAGTCCTTGGAAGGCTTCTATTACAGACCCTTCACCACCTCCATTGCCCTTCTCTGAACCCACTCTAGCATGTCAATGTCTTTATTGTAGTGAGGCCCCCAACACTGAACATAGGATTCAAGGTGTGGCCTCACCAGTGCCAAGTAAGGGAGACAATCACTGCCCTGACCCTCTGACTATTCCTCATGGTCTTCCTGGCCACTTGTTCACTGCTGGATCATGTTCAGCTACTGTTGACCAGCACCCCAAGGTCCTTTTCTGCTGGGCAGCTTTCCAGCCACTCTTCCTCCAGCCTGCAGCATTGCATGGGGTGGTTGTGACCAACCTGACACTTGGTTGAACCTCATGCAATTGGCCTTGGCCCATGATCCAGCCTGTCCAGATCCCTCTGCAGCACCTTCCTGCCCTCCAGCAGATCAACACTCCCACCCAACTTGTAGTCTGCAAGCAACAATAAAGTCAGCAATCAGAGCAGGATGCCTATGTACCCTATGAAACAAAGTTAAAACTCATTTGGAGCGTCCTGAGTCTGTGAAGGATCCCCATCTGACTTGACACAGCTAGGCCTATGAGAGAGAATCCCCTTGCAAATGAAGGCCATTGTGTTGCTCAGAGCCTGAAAATGGGATCCTCCATGCTTGGAAAATAGTTAGTTAGAAAAACCTCCAACAATAAATGTCAAATACTGACAAAGAGTTGCTATTGCATATATTTTCACTGGAACAGTGCAGTCTAGAGCATGGTGGTGAGAGATGAGGGTGGCAGGGTGCTACTCTAACTGCAGCTGGGTACTGCAGGTAACATAGTATAAGCCTTGCCATGTACTCATATGAGACCAAGCCATGCAAATCTGTTTATGGCACTTCCTTATAGTGGACCTTTTATATTCCTCCCAGCTCTCCAAATTAATTGAGCTCATGCTGTGCTGATCCCACATTCTCTTGTCTTACTTGGCACAGTGATTCACAATGTGATGACAACTCAAACCTTTAACCTCTCCCCTCCCCACTGTCAGCTTAATGTCCATGGTGCACCCGGTGTGCCCTGTTCCACTTACTCATCACCACTATGGTGGGGCTTTACCCTCCTCAGGCTCGTCTGTAGGGCTGGCTGGGGTGGGAGTCAGGGAGAGGAGGGAAGATGCTCCCTGTTGGTGGTGTGGCATTGTGAGAGAAGGAAGAGGCATGGATGAAGAGGCAACAAGATAGAGAGAAGAGCCAACTCCTTTTTACCAGAGGAGAGAGAGGGAAGCAGTCCCTCAAGCAACATGGCAGTTTCTGCTTCCCTTCTCTCACCATTTTGTCAGGAAATATTCCTCTGTGGGGAGTCGGGAGGCTGGGCAGGGCTGGAGCAAGGCCAGATCCCTGCAGAAATGGTAGGAGATCTGTCTTCTTCACTGAGACATCTGGTGGAGCTGCTGTGTGCACACTGTGCCCCTTCTCTCAGGAGGCTGGGGTGGCAGCAGGAGAGAAGCTCCCTGCCTCATATAGCCTCCTGACCCCTTCCCTTTCCAGCAGATCTGAAACTCTTTCCTTTGCAAAGGTCACAGAGAAAGAGAGGCATGGACATAGTTGAAGCAGAGAAATTGTCATTGCTGTTTCTCCCCTCTCTGCAATGTTCCTGGAGCAGCTGTCTCTGAGGAAAGCCTGAAACCAGACATGCCTGGCCACACTCCTGCCTTTGATGAGTGGCTTGCAGGTTACTTCTGGGAACCAGGATTTTCACTTCAGAAATCCTGAGTACATTACTTTTCATTGCTAGCCCTGAGACAACGTGACCAAAATAGTGTCCTTGCTCCTGCAGCTCTTGTAGCAGGTGGGCTGTGTCTGGCTGAAACAGGTTCCCCCTCTCCCAGCTGCTTCTGAGTGCACTGGGTCAGCATTCAATGAGCTCTCTTAATTCAGTGTGGCAGGCACCTCTCCCCAGCTATGAAGAAAACAGAAGTATGATAAAATAAGTTGTGCAAAGAAAGAAGTTTTCTGAATGGCCAAGAGTGAGTAGAGATTTTGGACTTGATCGGGTTATTGCTAATCTGTGAATAAAATGAGGCCCAGTGAGAGAGTATTCCAAATAATGTGAGTTTAGCAGAGGGAATTACTTCTTACTAAATAAGTTTCTGTAAAAAAATAATTGTCATCTGTTTTCTGCTGCTTTCCTACTGAGAGGGAAATGTGGCAGTGTTATGGTACAAAGCAAAAAAATGTTTCCTGACCGAGTTGAAGGTTTGATTGCCAGGTCTGTGCAGCTGATTGGCTCCCAAAAGCAAAAACATGCTTAGCACTGTGTTGGCAAAAATCAGGCAAATGACGATTTCCAACACAGATCCAGCCTGTCAGCACAATTTACTTTGCTTGCAACTGCATCCCTAATATTTCTTTCCTGAGGACTCTTTGCCCCACCTTATGGAGATGTGCACCCACTTGGCACAAACACATAAGGACATGGATGTGAGTGCTGGTTGTGTGAATGGGTTGGGTCTGGATTGTGTTCAGTGTGCTGCAGACATCCATGCTGTGGGAAGATTGGCCTTTAGCAAAAGATGGGGGAGCTTTATATTGATGCCCATTGGTAAAAGCTAGTAATTTCACTATTTGTTCCAGCAAAAAGACATGAAACACTTAAGGCTTCTTGTGTCTGTATGTGTAGTATAAGCCTACATTTGTCTTTTGGTTTCAGCCTCCCTTTTAGTCGAGCTGCAGGCACATATTTAGTTATTTGTGGGGGAGAAGGGGAAATCAGAGGCAACTGGACAAGCTGGCAGCTAAAACTATCCCTTCTGTGCTATTGGCTGTTAAAACTAGTGCGTCTCTGTTATTGCACTGCTTGGACACAAAATGTCCCTCCAAAGATGACAAACAAGTAGATTATGACCTCATTTGAGCCTACGCTGATGAACATTCATGCCTTACACATATGAAAATTTAGTCCATTTTTAGAATTATCTCGAAAAATGCAAAGTCTGTGAGGCACTGTGGAGAGTGAATTGCTTTCTTTCCTCTGAAACTACTTATGTCAAATGACAGGTGAGGTTCTCTGAGGGGGGCAAATTTAGCCTCCTATACTTCCTGCTGTGACTAGAAGCCTGCAATCTCAATTATTTTATTCCTGTATTGTTGATTGCAATGAACTTGCTCTGTGTGGGCACAGGAAGACTTTATCTTCTGTGATGGTTTAGGCTGGGATAGAGTTAATTTTCTTCCCAGTAGCTGGTATGAGGCTGTGTTTGGATTTGTGCTGAACACAGGGTTGATAACAGGGATGGCTTTGTTACTGCTGCGCAGTGCTTACACAGAGCCAGAGCCTTTTCTGCTCCTCACCCCACCTCACTGGTGTGGAGGGCAGGGGTGCATGACTTAGGTGGGAGGGGGCACAGCCAGGACAGCTGAGCCCAACTCACCAAGGGGATATCCCACACCATAAAGCAGCAAGCTCAGCACATAATAGTGGGTGAAGAGGAAGTAAGACAGGGACATTTGGAGTCATGGCATTTTGTCCTCCTTAGTAACTCTTATGTGTGATGGAGCCCTGCTTTGCTGGAGATGGCTGAACACCTGACTGTGGATGGGAAGCAGTGAATGAATTCCTTGTTTGACTTTGCTTGTGTGCATGGCTCTTGCTTTACCTACTGAACTGTCTTTATCTCAACCTACCAGTTTTCTCACTTCTACTCTGATTCTCTCTCCCATCCTGCTGAGGTGGGTATGTGTGAACAAGTGGCTGTGTGGGGAATGGTTCCTGGCTGGGGTTAAACCACACACTTCCACAGATGTAAATAAACTCTGTTTTGGGGCTGCTATCCCCCACACTAAGCCCCCTGCAGGTCTGTAGGAACAGGGAGTTACTGTAATACTATATTTTCTCACCTTGGACACATTCTGCCTGCCAGCCTAGGTCAAAGCTTTTGGAGAAGATTTATCAAGCTGGGCTTACACTGATTGTGGAGACTTCTGACACAGAAAGCATTTTTGTGGTTGCCTTTTCTACCCATCACTGTGGTCCCACCCAAGATAACTGCAGCTGTCAGCAGATCCCAAAGACGTAAGAGTAACACTTTTCATCCATTCCAAGTTTCAGAATAGAAGAGTTTAGAAAAGCATGATACTTACTATGTTATCTGAGAGACAGAGAATAATTTACTGTTCTTGTGCTCAATTAGGACAAAAGTCTATGTGAGATTTTAAACCTACTCCATGTCTCAAAGACTGCATGTCTCAAAGACAGCATGTACAGTGAAAAGATTGCCCATGACACCCTTCTGGTGCAGGGATTTAATGTACTGAATATACATGGAGTAATTTTGCAATATATTTAATGTCTATTAGGTGAGTCAAGCAACAGGAGTGTGATCATTTCTTTCTCTGACATTTTCTCATGTCCACATGTCAGCTGCATGTCTTTTACCCGTTTTGACAAAAATGGTGTCATTTTTTGTAGAACTTTATGAAATATGTTTCTTAAGGGTGGAAAACTAGCTGTCATACACCCTTCTGACATCTGACTTTTTCATGACTAAAACCAAAAGTACCCAGACATTTCTGCAAGAAAACAGTAATTTGAGCAAGCCAGAGATCAAAGTGGACTGACACATATTCTTGGGAAATCTCTGCTGATGGAGTTTTCCATATATTGGACATTTAAGCTTCCCATCAAAGTGCTGGATCAGTCCCTTGCCCTGACTTTTACAAGCTAAAGGACTTACAAAGTTCTTAGAAGAAGCAGTCTATATTAGAGGGTAGAGAAGTCTAGAATTTCTAAACAAGTAATTGTAGAAAATCCCAATGTATTTTATAGAAAATCCACATTAAGTTCGTATTTCCCGTCCTTGCTTTCAAGGCTGTAAACAACTCTGCCCACACAACTTTCTGCCCACAAATTCACATGCTGTTTTTGCCAATATTGTCTCTCAACTGCTCCTTTTGTGTCTCTCCCACACAGAACTTTTTGCTGGGATTCCTCTCCACCTCCAGGCTTCCAACATCTGTGATAAATATCTGTGTATATATTACACATTATTGTATTTTATATATGTATGTATTATCATATGCATATATAAAATGTGATCTCCCTTTCAATTGTTCCTTAAATTGACTTCCTGCCCCAAAGTCAAAGGCTCCACTACTCCCTTCACTTCCTTTGTAATACATGAATTTATCCCTGAATGATAATTTCTTGTGTGTTTTGTAACTCTGGAGAAAGGATTGCATTAATTATTTCTAAATGATCATATATGCTTAAAGTGACATGTACAGGATAAGGCATAATAACAGATGCAAGTGAGTTGCTCACAGTCCTTGAACTTGGAAGAACAACTAGCAGTAGCCTGGAGCTAAAAAACAAACTGCTTAGACTACTTGTCAGAGAAAGTCCTTAACAGATGTATGTATGTATGCATTTTGGTCATATAGAGAACACGACAGGAAATACTCCAGGAGGAATTTATAGAATAAGAAACTTGAGAGCAAGAATCTGTGGATTGCTTTGCTAGTGACGTGCTGGTGATGCCAATTCTGATGGAGTGGGCTGGCAGGGAGACTACCAAGGTGTTATCTGTATATTTCCCCACATACACAACTGATATGAAACTGAAAGGGCTGCTGCCTGCTCATTAGGGTTTTGGTTTTTTCCCTATTGTATGGAAGCAAAGTGATCTGCAGTTTCCCACTGCAAGACCATTTTGTTGTACAATTCTACATGAATGCTTTCACCTGATGCTAACATAATGAACCAGCTACCTAGAGATTACTACTAAAAAGTACCTCCTCTCACTAATCTTTTTCCCTTCTAGTTTGGTAACACTTAAAATATAATTATCCTTACTCTTTGACCTCTGCAGTTATTTGTCTTTATGACTCAAAAAAGCCATTGCTTTTTAATTTGTGAGTGCCTCTTTAAGGTAGTGAAGAAATGACAGTAAAGTGAGAAGTTAGAGAAGGAGGCTGAGAAAGCAGTGAAATAGCTGAAATGTTCTGATCTTGCCACATGAAGTTCACTGGAGGCTAGGATGATAGTTTCCCTTTAATGGCATTGAGAAATGCTAGAAACTCTTTGTGTTAGAGAGGATCTTGTGGGTTTGGCTTTTGCAGAACCATAATGGTTTGGGTTTTATTTGGGGAAATGAAAACCATGTGAAAATTTGAAGCTGAGTTCCTTTGCATCAGTGCCCTCAAAATTTTTTGCAGACTATTTTAAAATTACAGTTTGGTTTTGGTCCCTTTAATTTACATTTTTTCCCCTGCCATCATGCTTTGCTATGGTATCATGAGGAGATCTGTTCATATGCAGTCAATGTTTCGATGTCAATTTTCAATGAAAACATATTTTAGAGTTGCACAGCTAAGCAGAATTAAAAAGTGTAAGATTATATCAACAAATTGTTTTCCCAGAATATGAGACTCCTTGTGCTGTCCCTATTTACTCTTAAGATCTCTTCCTTTTAAATTATGTGTGAAGTATGCCCTGACTTTGTGGGGAAAAATGTGTATCCCTGTAGAGCTGCAGTGAGTCACTGTTGAGAAAAATGCATGGGTCTCCTAAAAACATGACATCAATTTTTGTATAGGGTAGAGAAATCAGAAGGAACTGAGAATGTTAATGTGAGAAAGTACATCATGGAAGGTGTGTCCTTCTCTTTGGGAAATCAGAGGAAATTCTGGTAAAGGTGACATGATCCCCTGCAGTGCTTGCAGAGGATGTTAAGCAGAAGTGCATGCTGTGTTTCTGGCACAGGGTGGCTCCTGGAGCAATGCAGGGTGCTGCAGCCTGGCCTGGTCCACACAGAGGTGCACATTGCAATAGCTCTGTCATGTCACAGGCAAAGGCTTGGTTGGGTATCTGTTGGTTCTCTGCCTCCTGCATTTAAGTGGGATGTTTCATATTCCTCTGCAGCTTAAAAAGAGTTTCACTTAAGAAGTTATCATGAATACCAGAGGCAGTAAGACAGGAAATGTAAAAGATAGATGTCTAACAGCAGTCAAGCTGCTAAACTAACATGTTGGGAGGGTTGGTTCCTTTACATGTGCCAAAAAAATTAATAGATAATCCTTCAAAGTACTAAACATTATTATTAAATTATCTGAAAGGGCTTAAATTTCCTGCAGAGCCAGGCAAACGAAAAAAGGAAACCCACAATCCACCTCATCAGAACCATCAGGGGTATCATTTTCTGCAAGGATAGTCAGAAGAGATTGAAATTTGACTTCATCCTGGAGGTTTCTGCTTTCTCTTATTGTATAAATTTATCACCAACTGGCAGGTGGAAACAGTCTGGCAGAGCTGAGTTTCAGTTCTCTCACCAAGAGTTTATAAAGCTGACACTATAGGAGCTGGTACTAATGTACTTCTTTCACTGTGGTGCTAAACAGAAAGCAGTCTGCCAAAGCATGCATGGCTTGTCAGACCCCTCTGAAAATAGCAAAGGCAAAATATACAGGTTCCCCTAAGAGCATTCTTTTTTGACTTGTAATTAAGGGCTGAAGAGAAATGAGGGGACTACCACAATGGTCTTTAAGGAAAACTGTGAATAATTAGAGATCTTCTTGCCCATGAAATGCTGAAACATTTAATGCCCCTAAACTAGAAACCCCAGAGTTATAGCTAAACTGATGGAGTAATTAAGAGCATGTTGAGGGTGTTTACACACCAGAGTAGTATGCATATACAACTCAAAAGATTAGAACTATTTCCAGAGTGAGAGAGACATATAGGAGGCTCAATTAAGAAGAGTAATACTTGGGCTGGCTGTCTTTCCTGATGAGCTCTGCTGTGTTGTAAGGAGCCTTCAAAGGGAGGCATGGCTTCTTGTATCTGGGACTTAAAAAGCTTAAGTGGCCTGGAGGGATCAATTGGAAATGTACACTAGCGGACAATCTCACAGTAGCAGGAGGGTGGAATGCATCAGCTAATAGACTGTTTCTCCCTTTCTGAAATTGCAAACTGCCCACAGATTTTGGATAGGATTGTTAAATGATTCCAGATAGAGTGGTTGGCTCTGTAGCTAGGCTCACTTAATCATGATAAAGGCATACAACAATCAAATTTACCATTACATGTCTGATATTTCTCATCTAGCACAAAGCAACATAGGTTTTTGCCTCAGAACTGCCATTGCTACAAGATCTGTAGTGACAGGGAGAGGTGTAACACTTGAGGTACTAATCCTCAAATATTTAAGTGGATTTTTAAAGAGGGAATATATCTAATTTCTTTTTGAGAATATATCTCATTTCTTTTTGTTTCCAAATCAAAACTTTTTTTTTTTTTTCTGTAATTTTTAAGAAGCACTTGAAATTCTACATAATGCTTAAACAACTAATTGACCTGACACTGTGGACTTCCCGTGTGCTTTGCCAAGCTATGCCTTTGAATAATTTACCAAAAGAATGGTAATAAACCATAAACTATTAAATAGGCTTTCTACAGAACACAAGTTGGAGGGTTTTATTTAATTTGTGAGTCTGTTAATTTCTCAGACAATCAGTGTAACTCTGTCAACATGAGCAAACGTGGTTTGCGAGTCCAGAGTCTTTCATCTCAAAGAGGCTTTTTGCTGATGTGGTACATTACAATATTTGAGCATTAATGTTACTCCTGCTCCACTGGGATAGATCCTGCTCTGTCTCAACATAAAGTGTGGAGTCTAATAGGGTAAAACTCATAGTAAAAGTGTAAATTTAATAGTATAAACCCAGTCATACCTGATTAGACCAATAGAAAATATAGATCAATATCTTGTCTTCAACAGTGGTCACAAACAAGTGTTACTTAGGCCAAAACTCAAGGCAAATGAGCTTGGAGGCAGTAGGTAACTCAATAAAATAAATGGATTATAGTGATAAATTTTAAAAAAAGAAAATTCTTTAAATCTTTCCTCTATTCAGAGAACTATGTTTGATACAATAGCTGAGCACCTTTTTATGTTGTTCTATTATGGAAAACACTATTTTAATTGTGATCACAAGTGAATGAATCATTGAAAACCTGCACAAATGGGAGTTTATTGGAACGTTCATCTTTAACTCTTGAATGCATGTAGTGATAGTAGCCACTTTCTGTGGTTTGAAATAGAGGCTGGATGCTAAGAGCATTTTTGGAGAGATTGGTGGATAATGACTTTTAGAAAAATGTGTCTTGCAATCTCAGTCTCCAAAAGTAATTTTTATATTTTTTTATAATTTACTTTTTGTGAATTCCCAAAAACAACGAATGAGAGAGGAACCCTAGAATCATAGAATATCTTCAGCTGGAAGGAACCCACAAGGATCATCAAGTCTAACACCTGGCCCTGCACAGGACAACCCCAAGAAGCACACCATGTGCCTGAGAGTGGTCCACATTTCAGTGAAAAACATTTTCCTGATATGCAACCCAAACTTCCCCTGGCTCAGCTTTGTGCTGTTTCCTCTAGTTTTGTCCCTGGTCATGAGATGAAGAGATTGGTGCCTGCTCCTCTTCCCCTCACAGGGAAGCTGCAGACTGCAATGAGGTTTCCCCTCAGTCTCCTCTTGTCCAGGCTGAAGGAGCCAAGTGACCTCAGCCTCTCCTCATACAGCTTCCCCTCCAGGCCCTTCATCATCCTCATGGCCCTCCTTTGGATGCTCTCTAATAGCTTGTATGTGTTTAGTCAAAAGATAATGCTATCAAAAGAAGCCTGCCCCTTATCCCTTATCCCTGCTTTCTCAGCAGGATAACTGATCTTATGGATGGAAGGCATCATAACCTCAAAAATTACTGTTGTGTTTAAGAGGCTGAATCAACAATCAGTAGTAAGCCTCTCCAAACTGAATTATAATGGAGAAGGTTAAAAGTAATTCTGCTTTTATTTATTTGGTTTATAATTCCTGTCCTTTGCATATATGCAATTTCACATTTGATTTCTTGGATGGACAGATATGTTGCCTGTATTCTGTTCCCTGCCCATTCTTTCTCAGACCCGATAGGAACAGAGCTGTGCTGCTGACTGAACTTCTAACCAGTAAAGATTTTCTCTTTTTTCATACAAGTAACCTGAGAGCTCATCTTCTCTACCAGAGTATGCATGGGGACATCAAGGACAGGTGGTGAGAATCCAGTATTCCATGGATGCCCCCACATTCTAGGCTGTCTAATATTAATTGAAACCATCATGGTCTCACAGCTTTCAGTTGCCCTGAAGAGATGGTTGGAAGTTAGATAAGGCAGTAATGAAACCTTGGAGAGAAAGTGGTCAGATGGAAATGCTCCTCCACAATAGCAATCTCTCCCATTGAATGCAAGCCTTAGGGTCCACTCCACCTGTACTGCACAATCAGTAGCTGAGGGGGTGAAAAACTTTAATTACCATCTGTGGCTGGTTGGAAGATTGTGCTGGGTCCTATTAAAGTTAAACTGGCCAATGTGACTTATGTAGGTCCAAGATACTGACTAGAATTATTGTAAATGTTAATATATAGGAGTAATTTGTCATGGAATGAAATGGAAGGTCTGAAAAGGGCACAAATTTTTGAATATGTAAAAAATTCTCAAGATGGGGAGTCTGATTAACTGAACTGTATTTCCATTAAAATTGTGATAGAAAGTTATTGTGATGAAAGAATCATCTTAGAGAGAAATTAGTGGTGAGGCTTCTGAAGGATCCATTCAGAGACCAGTCCAATTTATGGTTTTTCTTAAAATATTGACACAAAACCAAAATTATGCTGATGAAATTATGTCTGGCCCAAAGTAGGGAGATACCATCAGATGACAAACTGGAATGCGTTACAGAAAGAACCAAATGACCTTAAGAATCTGAGTCTGAGGAACAGGCTGATTTTTAATATTTCAAAGTATTAAGATCATGCATAGAATTAACTACCAGAAATTTTGGGATGTACTCAGAGTTCATGAGTTGAAAATTACAATGGGGGAGAAAGATGCAGGAGATCTGTGAGATTTCAGTGCAATACAATCATAAAAAGTAAGTGCAGTATTAGAACTTTTCTCAAGCAAGTGAAAGAAGAAATAAAGTACTAACAGCAAGATACAAGACATTGCTTGTAAGTATCTGAGTAAGCATGTTTGGGAAATGAGAATTAAGGCAGAGCAGATGATGATGGGAGTGCATAATTTTTAATACACAGGGAATTCACTTAATTTGGCTGGCTTAGGCTTGGTAATCCAAGGGTAAGAGGGTAGAGGTTCTGGAAATTCACAGTGGAGTCTGGGGAAGGCAGGTGGGAGAGTAAAAAGGTCTTCCAGCTGAAGGGCAATGTTGACTTTAGAGCACAGCCAAGAAATACTGAACTTCCTTCTAATTTTCAGACTTCTATCAGTGGAGCAGTGACATTCTGGGACAGTCTTTTAAATAAATTTTTGGGAAAAGAAACACAAGCAGTTTTACAACGGACTCTAATCAATTTAAGAGAAGCTTATATTATAGGTTTCTTGCAATAACAAGAATCATTAACAGCCCTTTTTTGTCTCACTTGACATTAAAACCTCAAATAAATGTTTCCAGCAGCAGCTGAACCAATACCTGGTTTCCCAGGGGTTTTTGTCTTGGGGTAGAGCTCTCCTGTAGATCCTTTGATGTTTGAAGAGAGGCTACTTGCTTCCCATACCCCAGCAAGGGCATTCCTGCATTTTCCTACCTGTCTGCCTAGTTCTACAACTTTAGTGAGGAATCTACCCCCTCTGATGAATTTGGTTCAAACTGGCTAACAGGTTTTTGGAAGAGATGTGTAACAGTATGAAGGTATTGGCTCATTTATTTCAAAAAACTGACCAAACCCTCAAAGCTGCTGAGGGAATGCATTTCTTATGTTAGAGTTGATTCAGCCAGAAGGCTTAAGCAACATCACACCCAACTTGATTTCCAGTAGAATAAACACCTCACTGCTCTGACAGACTCTCTGGTAATGGGAAATTGTGTAAGCAGCCTACTGCTCCCTGCTGAAGTCCTTGTTCTGTCAACCTGGTTGCTCTTCAGATATACAGGAAGAATCAAACTATTCCACAACAAAGATGAAAAGATTACTTTCTTGACAGAGGAGGAGTAGTACTGTTTGTTCTCTGACTGATATTTTATCTTCAGGCCTAAGAAACACAAAATCCAGGAAATACAATGTAGAAGAAGAAGAAGAAGAAATAATTTAAAAGTTTCTGTAATTGACTCAGTTTATTACTTACAAGCAAAGGCTTGTGAATGAACCTGCCCAAAATCTGGCTGTACTTTCAGTCTGAATGAAAAATAACTAATTTTAAAAAAACGATTTTGTTCTTTTCCTTGTCTTTGTCCCCTCTAATTTACATAGGACTGGTTGCAATTTACATTTATGTAGTACAAGCCTAAACCCCACATTGTCATTTTTTTTATGCTGTTAAACAAAGCCTCTGTTATTTTTCACATCTCCTGGACTATACACCAAGGGAAGCAGATGGATAAAATATTACTTCAAAAGTACTGACATCCAGCACAGACACTGAAATGTTGAATCCTAGAGACATTTACATTTTTGGTTTTTCAGTTTGCTGCCCAACCTGTCTTCCTGCCTTGTTATTTATCACTGTGGTGAGTACTTTCAACCATAAACTCATAAATATATGACTGTCATATGTGAGAGAGAGCATGGAAAGAAGGAGTGGTTAAAGGAAGTGTTTGAAGGGACCTAAATTTATTCTTTTGTTGGTGTAACTGTGGAATGTAGGAACTGTAGATGAATTTCAACAGAGAGAATGTAGGTGGAAAACCAAATGGGCTTGGTAGGGATGGTTGAGGATACAGGCTGCATGTTCATGGCTTGCAGATTACCAAGCATCCTGAAGTCTTCTTCAGTCAGGTATTTGTGATCTGGGAATGCTACCAAACTCCTGTGTCCTGAGCAGGTGATGACACCAGGCACAGTGCACACAAATGCTGCATCCACCATAGCCAGGGGAACTTTTGGTGCTGGCTTTGAGCAAAAGCAGGAGAAACATTTCTGCTCCCACAGCAAAGGTGCTATATAGATGGAGATGATATGCCTGTTTTAGACTGCAGTTTCTAAGCCTCTGTCCATAAGACCTCTTCCTGTTCCCAGTATAATTGTGGTAAAAACTCCACTGGTTTCATTGCTGTAGAAGCAAGGAATAATGTCTTCTGAGAACAAAAAGAATTAATAGTGAATTTGCACTCAAACCAATACCAGCAGATATTATGTTTCATTCTGCATGTCCTGTTTACACAACAGTCCCAACAGTTTTGAGATGCTAAGCAGCAACAACAAGCCTTGTAATTATTTTCTTCTGTCATTAATTTGGAATCTTGTTGGAGCACAGTAATCTAGTTGTGGAAGATCTGGGAGATACTGCAAAATAATTTACAGGCACAATGGACTACACTGGTTCCAGTTGGTGCCAGAGTCTGATGTTGTCTGAATGCCCCTTGCTAAGGCCACCTCAAGCTCCTTAATTCAAGTACCTTTAGTAACAGTTTCAGATCTTGAATCAGCTTTGTATCCACATCCAGTCTTTGTATATCAGCTCCCCAAGATATGTGTTTTAATCAAAGGCTCTTCTCAAAAAACCAAAAAAAAATTGGTCATTTTTCTGTCAAAGATAATTGCCTACATGTAGGCCGTGAAATGTCACATTACCATACAAAAACCCTCTAAGAAAACACTGAGCTCTGTTGACAGCACATTCTGTTAAGGAATTAAACTGTTTTCTGTGTTTAATAACATTGAAACCTAGTTCCATGAATCTGAAAATATTTTAGCGGCGCCCAACTTGAAAGCCCTGTCTTGACATGGAAGCTGAACACCCTTGGTCAAAGTGCTGTGACAGTGCTGGGTGGACAGATTTGGGGTACTGTCTGCAAATTCAATGGTTTTATTGGAAAGACATCCCTTCCTACTGATTTCTGAGCATTTTTCTCTCTTTCTCAAAGGACTCTTCATGGAAATAAGCTAATCTTTTCAAATTCATTCATTCCTGCCACTGGGTGCTACCCGCTGCCAGAACCTTCCTGGTCATATAATTATCCCTGCAACTGCCAGCAGTGTGCTGCAGAGGATTATGCAGCAGGAGCAGATGAACTGCTAAATAAATCCTGTTTTCTTATAGATAGTATCAGAAAGGAAGGACAAAGAGTAAAAGGGGAATATCACAGAAAGAGACATAGCTGCTCTTGAGCTCAGATATCTTTTGCTGGTTTGGGGTTGATGGCTGCAATGCTGTCTATGCAGCTCAGAATTGGAATTACCTCCCCAGAGCTGTAAATGAACATTAATTAGAGCTCCTTTGCAATAAAATGGGATCTCCTCATCCATTTTAAAACTGGGTGAGTCAAAGAAAATAATTCCTTCTTTGGCAGACATATAGGCAGGATGTTAATTAATAGGGCTTGTAATTTTTATGACTCTTTGACATTGTCCTTCAAACCCCTGCAGGTTTAATGGGCCTGTAGTCTTATTGCTTGGGAGTCTTAGAGAAAAGTTTTTCTGTGTATGCTGTAGCCAGGATGGAATATCCAGATGTGAATGCTTCATCAGCAAGTCATGAATACTGCACTCTTGCTTTTGATCCTGCCTCTGAGTTTTCAAACTGAGGTCAATATTTTTCAAGTCAGAAACTAATGTTGAGCACCTCACATTCAAATTTTGAGAATTCTGCTTCTTGGAAATGTGGCTATTTTCATGTAGAAGCCTTTCAAATAGGTTTAATGTCTGACACTACCTAGATGTTGGCACAAGAATTTTTTCCACCATTCACTCAGAGTAATGATGACATTATTTGAATATTTGCCACTCTATGTATTTAGGGTTGGAGAAATAACCTGCTACCCTAGCTTGGAGAACTGAGGGGCATTAGGAGCTTCCAGACATTAAGGGTTTCTTCTCTTGATGATGACTGTCCTTGAACAAATAAGCCCTCCAAGAATGATACTGTGTTATGTGAGATCCCCTTATATAAGCTTGTAAGGGTATGTACATACCGCTCAACACACTGTGATGCAGCGATCCCCACTTGATAACAATAACTGTACTAGCCCTGGAACTGGAGGAGGTGCATGTTTGTTCTCCACCTAATAAAACTAAGATAAAAAAACCCAGCACACAAGGCTCCACAGTTCCAGAGAGACCTCTCTGGAAAGAAAAGAATTTTTTAGTCATACTTCTGCCAGAACTCTACCTTGTGGGACAAGTAGTGTGGATTGCACAGGAGGAGCTGTGGAAGGAAGATGGAAATTTGTCAAATCACATGTGCATCTGTGTGTGAGAGAGGGAGGAGGTGAAGTCTCTTTGTCCATTGAGTGTACCCCAGCCAGGATATGTCTACACTGCCCTCAAACTAGTGGCATGTTCCGAGACGCATCCCAGCTAGATTTGAACTGCCTCATTTCACCATTAGTTCAATGCAGCACAGAGCCCAGCATAAGCTCATTTTCTCCAGCTCCTTAGCTGGATTTTGCTCCCATTCCAACCTTCACTCTGTGAGATCAATATTGCACACTGTACCCAGTGTAGCTAATTTTAAACATGGACACATCTCTGTGCTGCACAGCAGTCAGTGGGATGGCTGTATACCCAGCATGGCAAGAATACCTTCCCGTTGTCACTCGTCATGCTCAAATCTCTCCACAAGAACAGAATCTTCCACAAACAGGAGGCAACCTGAGCTCTGTTGTGGTTCATTAGGAACAACGAGCCCTGCTGTGCCCACATCCCATCTGATGTGTTGCTCTTGGATTCCTGTTGTTTCCTGTTTTATTCCCCCCCACTGCTTCCTGACTCTTTTCTGTACCTGATGTGATGAGCAGCTAAAGCCTCTGGGACACAGGGTCAGTGCTGTGAGGTGTCCAGCACAGTTTGGGGCATAGTCAGATCCTGTGCTTGAGCTAAGCCCTTGGTAAAAAGCTCTGCTGATCCCTGTTTGTTTGTTGCCAGGAGTGTGAAGGCTGCTCCAGGTGAGAAATCTTTCCAATATTTCAACTATATTTCAAAAATAAAGGGCCAGATTTTCAGTCCCCAACAAGATCCGTTTGAATGGGAGGAGTGACATGGAAATATGCCCTCCACAGCAGCCTCACAACCAGTTCTTGTGCTGTCATTGCTTCAATGAACACAATGGACTTATTTTCTGATTGCTGCCTTTGGCTTGAGGGATATATTGAAAATAGTAGTGGGGGGTGCTAGGACCCAATGCAGTCCATCAGTCCCAGGTTAGAAGAATGCTTTGAAAGGAATCTGTGGACAGAATGCCCTGAAGCTTTTAAGCAGAAGCTGACCCCTGCTCACTCCAGAGTTAAAAGCTAGAAAGGGCATTATCTACCTTTGATTCCCCCTGCCAGAGTAAAAGCTCATGCACCAGTCTTTAATTTCAGATCCACGTTCTAGTTTGTACAGAGCAACACCTGCAGAGTCAATATTTTTACTAAAATGGCAAAGGATTTCATTGCCTGTACTTGGCTATGAATGTATCCTCAGCTAGAACTGTGTTATTTCCTAAATTACATTTTCCCACTATGGCATTTAGAAGACCCAGTGGGTTGATGTAATTGTTTAAAAATTATTCTGATGGGGGATAGCTTGTTGTTTTGTATGCTTTAAAACATCAGGTTGAATGAAAATACCATTATTTATTAGGGAATATCATCCTGAAGATAACAGTTCTTTCAGAAACAGCTTATCTATTACAGTGTTTTCATGAAGCTTCAAAAAGCTTGGATTTTTGTCACAGTAAAATGCTGGAGCTGGTTTTGCCAACAGCTTAAATAGTGGAAATCGTTGTCTCACTTTCTGGGTGAAGATCATTCAGATGTATCTGAAGATGAATGCAGATATCATCTCTCTTTGCATGATAGTACCAGCCATTTAAAGACTCAAAAAGATGATGGTGTGGGAAGCTATTATCTAAGAACTTCCCTCTTCTTTACCTTTTTCCAGACTGATGGACAGCAGGTGCACTAGTACTTTACTTTGCAACAATCAGTGCTTTTAAAAAATAAGGCAGATGGCAACACTGACTGTGTTTATGAAGGGCAGTTTGCAAAGACTGCAGTTCCCACTCTGGGGAACATATCACACACATGTTCCAGAGGAGGATCTTTGGAGTACAGCAGAGGAGGGGCAGCCACATGTACCAGGTGTTAGGCACAGAAGCATTTTTTCCATAAACCCAGTGGAAGCTTACAAGTTGGTTTCCAAACTAGGAAGTGAGATATAAATATTCTGTGTGAAAATACCTTGATGCATTGGTAAAGCAGAATTCCATTTCTCTCCTGTCCTGTCCTGTCCTGCTCCCCAGGTGTTATGATACCTTAGCAGTAAAGACCCATATTTAAATAGGGTAGAAATTAAAAAGTATTTTAATAGAAACAACAACAACAAAAAAATCTAGGGCTCAAATACAAAATCTAAAGGAACCACCTGATGGAGAAAGAGGTTTCAGCTGAACAGATTTGCTAAGAATTTATTTTTACAGACAGCTTTCATTGAGGGGAAAAAAAATCAAAGGGTTGAACATTTTTTCAAGCAATAAAATGAATTTTGAGAGCTATTTTCAGTCCCTGGATTTGTCTGTCAAACTTGATGGTACCTGCACTACGGAAAAGAGCAAGAAGAGAGGTCACTGTGCCTCACAGAAGGTGTAAGCTGAAGGAGAGCTCAGCCTCCAGGGGAGAGTGTGGGCATGAAGCATATGCCAGTCTGGGGAGTTGTGGTTCCACATTGTGCTGAGACAGAGCAAAATACTCTGCTTCAACTTCATGGATTGGAACCTAAGATTTCTCTCCAGGAACACTGAAACATTTAATATTTTCACCTTTGGGGGAAAAAAAGCAGGAATATCATTAGTTTGACAATTCTGAAAGTCCCAGTTACCCAAGGAAAAAACCCCGAACCCTGATATGTTTGCAGAAAACGACCCAAAGGCAAAACAATTCTTTGTGCAGCCTTTATTCCAGTAGGAGACTGTTATGTTTCCTTGTGGGTTAAAGATGAACTGAAGATCTTTCAACTTCAGAAAGTGTTTCTACAACTTGGACAAAAGCACCTTGGGAAAATATCTAGAACTAATAGGCAGATCTTGGAAAAAAAATCTGGCAACTTCACACCCCCTCTCCCACCCAAAAAAAGGAAAAAGGTAAAGAGGCATAAGGAAAAAGAAGGCTTGTTAGCAGGTTTTGTCTGCAAGGGATGAAATCTTGTAGACACTGATGGAGCACCAGCATAGTAACCAAAACCCAGTGGGGCTGTTTTTCTGAGAACAAAGCTGCTTTCAGAGGGCTGTTGTTTCCATTAGAGAATATTGTGCTCCAGCAACGAATCTTCATGTGCTTTATGCATTCTGCTGTTTGTCAGTGGAAGGGCTTTATCACATGTTTGTCACCCGGCAGGATTCAGGCCCAGATCTCTCCTAAGTGCCTAATGCTATCACCTTTCAGCCTGCGACTGACAAGCTCACAATCCCCTATTACCGTCAGCATTGTGGGCATGCTGAAGTATTAAAAGCTCTTTCTTGTTCCATCAAAGGAAGAATTAACCTTTTGATCTACTTTGCAGCATTCTGAACCCTGGGTTGTTTGTTTCATGTTAATGAAATTCAATCTTTGTGCAACAGCAGAGCCTTCTTAAGTCTTACAATTCTTCAACAGAGGCTGGGAATGGAAACCTGATCTCACAAGTATGGTCTGAAGTCTTGCTGTCAAGGTCATTCAGCCTTTTCTGAATGGAAAGGAAGTGCAGGAAAAAACGATATAAAATGTTTTCTACTTTATTTTTGACCATTTGTTGGACAAAATATATTTTTTTTCCTCCCTCTTTAATACTAGGTCTAATAACAGTCCTATAAAGGGCCTCCTGTCAAACAATTGTCTCGAAGCAGTGCTGTTAAAACGTCTTCTATTCTTAACTCTGCATCAGAGAACAGCTGGGAGGTCAGTGCTGAATTAATTATATTAGAGATTATTCTAGATGTTTCTAAGACTTTGGTTCATCTCTGTATATCAAGAACATGTGTAAAACAGCATTACGGGTAGCTTTTTTGAAGGATACTGAGGGATGGTATTTAGTCCAAGAGCTGAGGATGACACAGTGGAAGAGGGATAATGACACTAGATTCTGTCATTGATCATTAAAATAGTAGAGCTGGGCAGGAAAGATGCTGGCACCATCCAGCTGGCAGGGAAGATTTGTTCTTCAAAGCATGGTTTGCAGTGTTATGCTATGTAATACAACACATGAGGAGAAGAGGCTGACTTGCTGTTTGCAGCAGTTCTCCACAGCCATTTTTCTTTGGATCCCTTGCATGGAAAACATGCCATTTCCATGACTCCGGAGCAGGTTTTTCATTACTTGAAGTAAATCAGTTCTGTGCTTGGGTGGGGAATGCACTACAACTGCAGAACAGTGATGTCATAAACCTTTTTAATCCCTTTTTTTTTGTTTTTGAGAGGCTGTAGGGTAGGCAACTTGCAGTTCACGCTCTCGTAACTCCTTGCGCTTGTAATGAAATTATTGAAATGAATCTTTCACAAGACATGAGTCATATAGCACTTCAAGTATTTCTCAGCAGCTTTTTTGGGACTTCCTTTGGCTGCCAGACCAGTGCAGACAGGTGGCTTAGCGTGCATGTGTGTGAGAGAGGCAGAGTTTTTTCATATGACTGTGGAAATCACCTGGTTCCATACAGGCTGTGAGATCACCTTGCATCCTGATATGTTGGCCCTTGCAGTGCAGGCTCCAAGCACAAATACAGAGGCAAAGCCAACAACAAAACCCTTTGAATAGCTGCAAGACAAATATAGGATTGTTTTTGTGTCTACATGAACAAGCAGCAAGATTCACTGTCTGCCTTACAATTTAAAATGCAATAAATTGTACGAAGCTGAGCATGACTGTCATACTACCCCTTGTGTACTGACGGAAATTGAGGCCACAAAGAGGGAGAAAGCCTGGCTTTAGATGATGCAGCAGCTCTTCAGCAGAGGCTGGGCATGGAAACTTGATCTCACAAATATAGTTTGGAGTCTTAATGTCAAGGTTATTTAGCCTTGTCTGTACAGAATGAAACTGCAAAAGAGAGAGCATAAACTATTTACCATTTAATTTTGAATGGTTTATTGGACAGAACTACAAATTTCTGCCTTACCATAGATACTGCTTCTTCATCCTTGCTTTGAAACAAACAATACTTCACACATGAAAACAGTCTGAAATTGGTAAATGTTTTGTTATCTAGTCCTACACTGTATCACTGTTCTTTTTTCTTCTTGGTTTCTTTAGGTGTGAAAAGAGACATATAAAAGGAGGCATTGATGCTTAATTTGTAGACCGTAAAAACAGGAGATGTTTGGAAAGGTATATCAATATTGATTGGAATTGTGTCATTCCCAGTGCAGTTCATTCTTTTGTAGAAGACGAAACTATAAATTCCCTGTTTCACTGATGACAAGATTTTGTAGTTATCCTAATAGCATGGCCTTTAGCCTGCAAGGACCAGAGCTGCAGTGCAAGGATGCCTCACCTATTTTAATTCCTCTTCAACCCTCTGCAAAACAAGTTTACAGGTAGAAAATCTGGATGTGATACAAGCAGCTCTGCTCATGTCTACTCTTATTCCAATGACAGAAATTGGAGTCCTCTTTTTCCTGACATGTGTCTAGCTTTCTGACCAGGCTGTATTTGTTTCCTTATTTTCATTTATCATCTCCATTTATTAACTAACTGAAGAGCTTTCACTGACTTGATCTGTACTTTAATGCTTTGAATCCATATATGCAGCTGCAATTTTCACCTTCAAGCATCAGGAAAAATAAGGATCTTGTGCCTCTGAACCATTCCACCCTTGTGGTAACAGTCCTAAAGTAATCTGAATAGCCAAGATGCTGAAGCAAAGAAATTGGTTTTGATCTGTCCCACTAAACTCATTTTCCTTTGCATCTCTTTGCAGATTAGTTCTTTGTCCACTGTAAATTAAAGCACTTGAGTAGGGAAAAGAAACAGAGAAACCAAGAAAAGAGTGTTGTTGTAGAAAAAATTTAAAACAATGTCTTCAAAATTAGGAATATTTATTTTTGTCCATTTGGAATAAAAACATTTCCATTGCAGTTACTGTGGTAGGCATTAAGAGAGCTCTCTACGTGACTAAGAATACAGAACTGCATACTGAGTGTAGCTGTCCTCTGTTTTTAAATTATATTAATAGTTAACCTTTTCCAGTAGCTTTTACTGTGGAGCTGAATATTTGCTAGTATGGAGGAGGCGAAAAATCTTTGGAAGGAAGGCAGTATGGGAGATCAGAGAAGGAGAAATAAAAAAAATAAATTTTTCCTTGGGATGTTCTTTGCTTCTTTTCTTTTCACAAGATTGCGCTATCTGTATCAAAGCTTCTCCATAAGCTCAGTTCTTCTGCTGTGTCATCTTTTCTTTGCAAGGTACACCACCCCTTTTGTCCAGTTTTGAGCATTTTTTGTGGCACTACTCTCACAGAATATGTCAAGTCTTCCATTATTAGATGCTGCACTAGGCATTTTTTCCCAGCGATATATGATGGGAGCTGTTCCTTGGGTCCATGGTTTTTGGATTGCTTTTTTTTTTTGCCTACAAAGAGCAGCAGCAAGAGTAGCTTCCTCACACCTATCTTAAATCTTCTGAATGGACCAAATCCCAATACACATGTCTATAAGTCCTGTTCAAGTTCTGTCTCTAACAATTTTTTATTGCTTTCAAGATAGATTTTTGAAATATTTTTACCATCTAGTATTCCCATATTGTATGCATAAAAGAAAACCAGATTGTTTTGCATTTCATACAGACATCTGGGGCAATATTACATATTTTGTGAGATAACAATAGGGAAGTTCACATTCTGTAAACTAGATTGTACTGAATCCTCCCTGACAGTTAGTTTTAGAGCAAATATTTATCATGTGCATGATCTCATCTCAGTCTTCTGCTGTTATTTCATATTTACAGTCTAGACTAAATAACTTAATAGTTTTTATGCAGTTTGTCTTTTAAAACCAGCTATGAATCATATATTCTAGACATAATCTTGATCATGGAAACTTTAGCCTTTGCATTATACTTTCTAATGAAGCTAGCCTAGTTTGTCTCTTGTCTGGAAATATTATAAATAACATAAGCAAACAGTACATTTATATTGCATGGCCCCCTTTCTCTTTCCCTAGCTTTCCCCCTCTCTCCTGGTAAGAAATCATCTATTTGCTACAGTTTCTTTCAATGAAGATATGAAAGAATTTTTATTTTCCTTCTGATTTAACAGAAATTCTAGAGTTCTGATTTTTTTTCTTTTTCCTTTTTTTTTTCTCTTTTTGACTCTATAGCTTGTCTCTTGTGCGATCAATTAATAAATATAGTTTAAATTACCAGGTGATATTTCATGGGTGCCAGAGTTTTGGGGGAAAAATCTTGTAACTGCTATATTGAGGATTAGTTTGCCTTTTTATGACTGAGTCATAATTGCCTTCTGATGCCCCATCCTCCAAAGGTTCCCACAGACATGGCCCTAACATGTTTGAAACACGTTCTCATTACTGTGTTTTAATCTTGGGCATTGGAATCTCTTCCAAAATCTACACCAAAGAGCTCCTTCTTTTATAAAGCCTTTTGGGTGCTGCTTCACCCCAGCAAATATTTCTGTGCACAATCCTCAATAGCAGCATTTTAAACTCTTTCATTTACATTCAAGATGGAAGTCTATAAGACCCTGGATTTTAAAAATTCCATATTTGGTTTAAGTTTTAAAATTGCCTCTTTGTGACAAGTTGATGATCAGCAAGCCTTCTGTCACCAGAGTGAAGTGTTCTCATAATCAGGGAGATGACTGTATCTCAAACATTATGCAGCATTTATGAGCACTCCCATTTGTTCAAGTCTCCTTCATATTTAAGAATTTCATTGTCTTGCTGAGTTCACCAGGCTCTTTCCTTATATTAGACATTGTGAAATCTGTTTCATACTAGCTCTTGCAGCAAAACAAATTGTCTTGATTTGCTTGTTCACTAGAGCTTATTTTCCAAAATGCTCTGAAGTTCCAAACACCCTTGCTTTTTAAATACACCATTTTTGTCTTTAAAGTGTAGTGTGGCTAGCTGGACACATTCATTTGAAGTCACTCAAATTATTGAGTTTTCTTGCATGCAGACAAATAATTTTTGAGAATCCTTATGCCAGGTGCAGTGGTGAAGTTTTATTTAAGTGGAATTTGTGAATGTTGACAGGAAAGAAAGATGTTTATGAACAGGAAGCACTTGAGTTCATTGGTATCTAGAATTTTGGAGCAAATATCTGATTAATCACAATTGACAAAGATGATTGAAATCATCCAGAAGGCTGAAATTAAAATATTAGCATTACTCAGTAATCACTGTAGTGATAATGAAGTGATTCTGTCTTCAAGTGACAGTTTTATGGACATGTGGCAAAAACTATCCATGAGTTTCTTTGTATTATCTTCTCAATGCTTCTGTTGGATAGCTCCTATGAATGAAGAATTTGCTTTTCTTAACTAAATATGATTTCAAATGAAAAGTGCAAGCTGCTTTGTTATGCAGCTGTGGGCTTGTCAGTCAGTTACTGTCAGATTTCTTTGGGAAGTTCAAACATGAAGAACATTAAGCTTCAAGTAAAGACCAAATTGGGGTAATCAGTTTGGGTAAATCAGAAGAGCTTATTTGACTTCAGCTAAAAATCTTGCTGTCTAGGTCTGATTCTCAGTGATACCCTTGTATTTACATATTTAAAAACTAGGAGTTGCAGAATCCTAATTTGTGATAGCAGCATTTTTTCCCTGTTAAATGCAAAGTAGCAGAGAATTAGGTCCCAGCTTCCAGTAAAATTTGGAAAAAGAGAACAGCAGTAGGAGATAGCTTTTAAATATATTACAAAGTAAAAAAACCCCAACTATAATACACTCTTCGTTTATTTTTCATCGCCTTCCTTGTATGTGTGAATAGTCACACTGAAGCACAACTATATTTAATCCTGTTTAAGTCAGCTCCTGTCAACATAAGCTGTAGTTGAAGGCCAAGTCAGTAAAACCTCACCCAGGAGCAGAAGCGATTGTAGCGTGAGTTGCAGCAACTCCTCCTCTCAGGGCACAGAACCCAGACCAGTGCTGCAGTGCCTGGGACCTGACCAGGGCCAGGGCTAGGGACACCATGGAGGGCATTCTTCAGCAGACTTTACGTTCCTCAGACAATGTCGTCTCCCAGCAGGAAGTCAGGTAACAGGTAACAGCTCTCACTCTTGGGAGGGCAAATCCTCGTGGATGATCAAGGCACTGTTGACAGCCGGAAATCTGACTCTGGATTTGGTCTACTGGAATACCAACAGGGTGACTCTGGAGCTGTGTTACTGATGTTCCTACCACAGCAAAGACTCTAAGTGTCGGGAACTGTCTAGGTCTCAGTAATGTTTTCATCTTTTTACACTGGTAAGTGCAGTAGAGATGTTATGAACTGAAAGTCAGTAATTCTTGACCCAGATAGGTAAGTGGTAAATTATGTAGGTATGGAAGCTGTGTAATAGATCCTCAATTCAATGTACAATTATTATGAGATATATAAAGAACAACTGATTGTCTTAAATGTGCACCTTTGTTTTTCATGATGTGCTATATGAAATAGCATGAAAACATGAGTACCCAGTGAATGAGAAATTAACATTCACAGATCTGAGCGAGGTTTGAGTTCTGCTGCATTTACACGGAGCCTCTCACATCCTGTCTGGTGTCATTAAGCGACATCATGGTGAAACATGACATAATATTATTTTAAATGTCATCAAGTCCAGAACTAGTGGTACACTAGTTGAGAATGAAAACCCAGGGTATCCAGTCATTTTTTTCCCACAGACTTCTTGAGGAAAAGATCCTTTCTTCTATCTTTACGATTCTCTTTCTAGTTTCTTTTTCTCATAGTGGGGATAATACCCACCATGAGTTGGTGAAAATGCTATTTAATGTATTAACACGGTCCCGACGATGCAGATTGGTGAATGCTATTGTGCTGATATTACTTTGCATCATCTTCCTCTTTTATCTTTCCGATTGGTGAGTTTGTCTCTTGCATAACTCTCCCAGAATGGTTAAGGGGGCTCTGAGTGCCTCTGTGCCCTTGTGAAATCCTGCCATTGTTTCTCTAAAGGTCATTACATTAAATAGAAGCTGCAGTGATCTTTATGAAGGCAAGAAAACCTCCCCAGAAATGATAAAAGAGAAGCCACACACAAAGCCTTTGGTAACTCTGTTATTGAGTGAGTGAGTTCCTTGACCTCTTGAGGTTACTTCAGTGCATTTTTGCTTTAGACTGAGTTTCGGTTTAAACCATAAACTAGTTTTGTCAGCGCAGTAACTCAAAATGTTGAAAAAGAAATCAGAGACATAATCCAGTCAAAGAAACAGAGCTACTGAAAACCTTCACAGAGGTACACTTCTCTGTACAGGGAAGGATGCCAGTTTTCTTCAGCTGCTGCTAAGGCTGATGAGGCTGGTTGTCTTCCCTGAAAATAGCCCAAGGTCAAAGCCACTGGGCTCCCTTACTCCTTGTTCATATGGATGTGTAGATAGACCAGGAGTCCACAGAACTAGATATCTCTGATCTTCCCTGTGAGACTGCTGTGAAACTGTGGACTCTGATCCATGGCTTCAGGCTTTTCAGGCTATGACAAGCAATGGCACAGCTTTCTGCTTCCATGCCTGTGAATCTGGGACCACTGAGGCCACTTGAAGTCCTCCAGGAGTACAGACATTGATTGCTGTAAAGCCTAAAATGTTTATAAGCAACTATTTGTGGATCAATACATGACAATGTTTAATTTAAATGTTTTGTAATGGAAATGCTGGCCTGCTGAAGGGATGGCCATGTGAGTTGTCTCAAGCTGGAGACAGTCCCTCAGAGCTCAGACACGCCTGGAGCTTGTTTGTTTTCCTGACATCATGCATTGACCAGGCATTAAGGAGCAGGAAGATAGACACAAGCAGGCAAGAGTAGGTCTCCTGAATTCCATCTTGTCTGCCATGTGCCCTGACACCCAGACCCTTGTTCACTGTTTGCTCAGCTTGTGTGCACTTTTCAAAGAAGATATGAAACAGCCTCTCTAGTCCAGCTGCAAAGGATACCCAGTTCAGAACTCTCTTCCAAAGACAACACTTATATTTTAGTTTTCTGTAATCTCAGGGTAATCTTTACTGCCCTAGGATAATTACTTCATGCCTCAGTTTACCTGCAGTACAAGTCATCCACCTCTTGGATTGGTGCTAATGGATACTTCAAAGGCACGGAGCAGAGCTCCTCTAGAAGCAAGGGTTGGGAGCTTCACCATCTCCAGAGTAGTGTCTGTAGGTAGTGGAGTCTCCCCAGCACCTGGATTTGAACTTGGCATGAGACAAGTTTTGATCATTTGCCTTTAGGAGGCAAAAATGGTGTAGCAACATGCCTGACCTAAGATTGGAACAGCTGATTTCACTGCAACTATAAAGCTGAATGAAGATTTCTCCACTTTCATGCAGAATGGGACACTTCACATAAGGAACTGTAAAATAAAATTGTAGAAGTATAGCACTGGCCAGAAAGTGTAATTAAAACAACTTGGCAGTTAAAAGTCTCAAAAGGACATATTTTTTGTGAACTTCCAAATTTCAGTGAATATTCCCCAGGAAAATGTAATAAAATGAAATCTAGTTTTGGACAAATTAATTTCACAATTTTGGTATTTCAATTTAGCATAGGATGTTTTTACTTTAATGCATTTATTCCCTAAGTTTTAACTACTAGTGAACATTTTATGTTACTACTGCCATATTTGATGATAAAACAGCTGTGTTTATTTCAAAAATAATGAATTGAGTTTGCTACTTTGTAATGGTTGAGATATTTATCTGTTTTCTAAAGCAGAGTATCTTCTGTTTGTGTCATAATGAAACTATTAATACAAATAGGCAGCACTTTGATCTAGAAAAATTGAGTAACAATTATTGTTGAGTAACAATTTATTGTTCTTTCAGATTTTTAAAATGAAGGAGTATCTGTGTTTCTTCAGGAAACTCTTCCTGACTTCCTTTAGAATTACATTGTAAATTAAATGTATTTTCCTAGCACAGCATGATGCCAATGAGACACGGGTTAGGGAGAATTTTACACTGGTACAAATGTGTTTGTAGTTCATTTCAGCACTCCTGCAGGAAGCAGACAGGGAGATGGAGCTCCAATGTCTTTCTTTTCCTGGTCAGATGCATGTGACCAAAGCCCAGGTGTCTTGAACTTTGACATTCTGGATGCTGTTGTGGCAGAAGGAATGTGCTGCAAGTCTGGCTGAACTGCCCAGCTTCCCTGGGCCCCAGGGCAGGAGTGTGGAGGGATGGGGACTGTTTCTGTTTATGAATGAGCACAACCTGGCTGATCATGGTGTTGGGTACAAAAGGATTTCTTCTACAGCTGCTTCTAACCTGGGGTTGCTTGCCTTGTTCCACTGGACTCTGAATGCAGCCTTCTGTGACGTGGGAAAGGGAGCAAGGGGACTGAACAGGGTAGGAAGGAGAAAGGGAGGATGGATTTCTGAATTGCTTCACATGGGGGAAAAGGCAAGTGTTACTCTTGTTTTGGTGAACGAGAAAGTAATTTCTGAAGCATGAAATGCAAACTGAGACTCTTGTATCATTCTGAGAAAGGGAATAAATTTCTTGGAAGAAACTTAGCTTTAAAGAGGTTCCTGATTTTTGATGATAATGGCTATCAGAGAATGATTACGGGATCTTGTGTGGAGAGACGAACTAAGCAGGAAAATCACAGAAAGTGCTGATAGAAAAGATACATGCAAGATTAAAAATAAACACTTATTTTTTTCTGGATGATTTTTGCCAACTGCTGGGAGTGGCTCTCTATCCCTGCTGGAAAATATCTCACTGTGTTCTCAACTACTTCATTTTATTCCAGCAAGTTTCATTACTTAAGGGCATACATTTGTCTTGGTATATGATATGCAATGCATTTTCTAGTGGCTAGAAACTAGAAGTAGTATCAAGGTCACACTTGGTAACCAAGGAAATAAGATGCCAGGGTTTATAGATATATCTTTCACCTGCAGAGCTATCTCGTGTGGATCAACATAAAATAACAATAACGACAAAGTCTGGAAGAAGTTTGTACCATTGCTGTCACAGGTTTGTGGCTGCATGGAAGATTTCAGCCTCAGCAGCCACCCTCACCAGCATCTTCTCCACCATCACACAAACACATCTTTCCTTCTGCTCAGACCAGCCTGAGCAAGGTGCTTTGTGAAGAACTGTGTGTGCTATTTGTAGGTAAAGGACTTGCACAGTCTGGTCTCTATTTATAGATAATACAGTTAATCTCATCTTGAAAACAAGGAGAAAAATGATATAGACAGTGGCAGCTGTGACACTAATATATTATATTTAGCCATCGCATCCTCTTCTAACCTGCTGTTTATTGAATGTCATGACTGCACACAATTAGTCACTGTTTTGTCGTTGCTGGCTTGTGTGGTCTCCTATTCTCTGTTCAGCTTTGCAGACTCGTTAATAGTTTTGATTTTCTTCAGGGAGCTTAAACCAGTTTATTCAAATGTTCTAACCTTATTTAGCTGGGAGTTTTATATTGTTCCAGCTTCATTTCCCACACAGCTGTACGTGCTTTTTGCAGACAAAAGATCTGTACGGTCCTATTTATTTATTGATTACAAGATTCACACTGCTTGGGAACAGGAAGAAAACAGCAGCCAGTGGCAGGGGGAAAACTTTTTTCCAATTATAGTTGAGAAGTCTTTGTTGTTAGTCCAGTTATACCCATTAGAGCATTTTGGACTGACCTGCCAGTATATTTTCCTTGGATAGTTACCCCATCCAAGGCTGTGTACTGAATAAGATTGTCAATACACCAAGCACTGTGTGTTTCCTTGAGCTAACCACTGGTTAATACTGATTTTTTTTTTGCTATGTTAAACTCTTCTCTCCTATATATAAGAAGCCCAGAGCTGCAGATTAGAATTGGCCATGAGACCCATGACAGAAAACAAATGTGGTTATATCAGCAAATGATCTCTTCCAGATGGCCATGATTCTACAGTTCCTTGCTCAGAAAAGGCTTGGTCATTATTTTTGTTTTGTCATAAACCAGAAACTTCTTATAAAATCCTTGTCCCAAAGCTCATCTATGTATAACACTAAACACATAAATAATATAGGGAAAATGTTTATATCTAGAAGGATGATTCTATCTTATAGATACTTGAAATGTGAGACAGTAATGGTACTAGTAAAGATAACCTTACTTAGTACTCATAGTTGAGGGTTAAATATTTTTTTCTATATTTTCCATTTTTATACTTACATCCTAAATCCAGATAAAGAAGGTTATTTTTTCTTGTAATAGAAATATTTCTTTCTAAACTACAGCATGTGACACGATAAGGTGACATTTTAGACTTGGTCTATGTCAGAATAATACTGAAAGAACAGTTAAGGCAGCAACAAGGAGAGATCGTGTTAAAGGCAGCTAACTTCTTTCTGATAAGTAACAAGGAGAGTAGCTCCTGCCAGCTTGTCATTGCAAGAAACAAACCCTATGATCTTAAACAGTTTCCAGTGTCTGTGTTTCAGCAGTGGCTGACAGAGAAGCAAATCTGCTTTTTATCGTCCCCGTGCAGGCTGCTGTAACGTCACTGTGACTAACCTCTGGCTGTGTGAAGGACAGGACATTGCAGCATCCTCAGAGAATATGATAGAGAAAGTCAAGAAATGGGATACCATAAATAGTGAGAGGGAGGAGAAATTAGCTGAAGAAACCTTTTGGAAGAGAAGTAACTCTTTTTAGTTTTGTGTCATCTTTTGTGTGTTTAGAAAGCTTGGGTTTTAGTGAAGTTATATCTGAACAAAAAAAAAAAAAAAAATTCTCCTCCATGCTCTCCCCAAGGAAAGATCCACAGGCATCTTCCGGCCTATGTATACACTATGATTATTGGGATTGCATCTCAGAGTACAGAAGCCTGCTTCCCATTTACAGATGGTGAAATACAAGTGCAGTAAATTGTAGGCTGAAATTTTTGAAACTTCTCTTGTGTTGAAGAACCAATATTCCCTCACAATCTGGAACAGTGTCAGCAGAAGGTCTCTCATCCCTTGCATGAACTGCATTTGAGATGACTCAAGTCATGCCAGAAAGATTTTATGTCCATTATCAAATCGGTGATGTGTGTTGAAGAATGATGCACAAATTTCAAAGTGCAAAAACTTTTTAAAGATTCACCATGACTCAGAAACCTATGACCCTGCAAGCAGCAAATATATATGGCAAAGTTGGCCAAATCTTAGAAATACTGATATATTTTATTTAGACTGGGAAAGACACCATTTTCTGATGTTTCCTGTAAGATGGAATTGTTGAAAAGACAGTCTGCAAATACCAACACATGGGATTTCTGAAATGAAGTATGACCCCTGGCAGCTGCTGACTGAAATTGGTGTGTTGCTCAGCACTGCCCACCTCCTGAACAGCAGCTGTGACTTTCACGATTGTGTTAATTTTGCTCAGTGTCTGCTCCCTTCCCAGGTCTGGATTGCTGGGATGTGACTGCCCTCTGGAAGCAGTTTCAGAGTTACTAGGCCCCCAAGCCAGTTGGCTCCCTTGTTTGTAGGAGCTGGATGCCTGGCAGTCCCTTGGAATCCCCCTCCATGATCCATCAAAGATGCTGATCCCATCCCAGTGCTGATACCAGCCTGCTCTGATGAAACCATGTCTTGTTGGAGAGTTCACAACCATCTTTGACTGATAAAAATGATTAATTGATACTCCCAGAGACACTGATACACAGGCATATCTTTATCATTAGTTCCCTTGCTGTGTAATTACCAGACATAATTCAATATTTCTCCCATGAACAAAGCATTTACCAGTTATGCTCCACCTGCTCCTTTGGCAGTGTCCACAGCACAGAATAGCTGAGCAGGCCTGCCAGCCCTTTCCAGCCTTCATCCTCATGCCCTGGCACACAGTTGCAAGGCAGAAGTGATCTAATGCCCAATTCCCAATTGTCTTCACACAGTTCATCCTTATGTCAGCCTATCCTTTCCCTCTATCCACATCTCTGTCCTTGGCTGCCTGGGCCCACTGCCTTCTGTCACTTCAGTAAGATGGCACTGCTGTATTTTCCACTGCTGCATATGCTCATGTTTCCTCTCATTACCTCCTCCTTCAGTTTACTGAGCTCTCTTCTGCCTTCAAACCTCTTTTTCTGTATTGCCTATTACTAGGGAGCCAGATCTTCCTCTTCCCCTTCCTACTTCAGAAGGAAGTAGGCAGACACTGCCTTTTCACATCCTATCCCTTCCTCTCCTGTTTTTCAATAAATCAGTCTCTTCTGCCTTCTCAGGTCTCTTTCTATTAAATACTGTCCCAATATGTTTTGCTTCCTCTCTCACCATTTGTCCTGGAGCCATGACAAAGTCAGTTTTCTCTTTGTCTTGCCTCATTCATCTCCTTTCCACTCAATAACCCTAGCTCTTCTTCCACTGGGATTTGTTCCACCCAATTTGTCTTATTTCTTAAGGCTTATTTGATTCAGCTATGTGTGTGTTTATGTGAACATCTAAATCTAATGACCCGTTCTTTAACCCATTGGTAAGCTGAAACCTCAGCAATAACAGAGTGAAGATCTTAAAAATACCATCTTCCTGCAGTTTTCATGAAGATTGATGACTGGGTGAAGAAAAAGGATTTGCACTTGCCTTTCCTGCTGGAAAGGCTGCACCCTGTGCTCCTTCTTCCAGTGAATGTACAATTATTAATTATTATTAATTGTCAACACCGGGTAAAACTTCGCTCAGAGTTTGCATTTTCCTTGACAAAAGAAAGAGAGGCCATAAAACCCAAATTTTTAAGGAATCAGACAACAGGAATTCTGTTGCTCACAGAAATGCTCTTTTTTCACTCTTTAACTCAGTGTTTCATTATTTAACTTTGAAGTTTTAATTTTTTAATTTCATATCTACTTTTAGCTACCTTTATCTTGGTTTTATCAAAATGTCTCATACAAATTTTTAGTTGCTCAGGTTTCTGGTTTGACCTCCATTTGTGAACCCCTTCTTTCTGCATCTTGATTTCTTCTTCAAGGTATCCCTCTTCATGTCTCCAAATTCACCTTTATGCATTGTCTTCTCCCTTAATGCTTCTATTTCTCTTATTTTCTGTCTGAGGACTCTCCTCACCAATGTCAGTTCCTTAGTTTTGTAGCTGCTGGTGACTGCCACCACGCCTGGGCACTTTCTTAATAGTCTGTGCCTATGTAAGGAGAAAATTGCCTTTTAAATGCAGAACAAAAAAAAAAAAAAAGGAAAAAAAAGGCATTGATTTTTTTGGAAGAGAAGGGAAGAATATAGAACCTTTGTGAAACCTCGTAAATTAAGTCATAGCCACAGTGAAAACTGATCTGCCCTTTTATCAGACTTGCTAAATTTTCATATAAATGTTCACAGCTCTGTCACATGCAGAAGAAATCTTTCTCTTATTACAAGTTGCAGATGCAGATTTATTTCAGAGACATGTAGTTATTCTGCACTATAGTTCATGCAATGAGAAGTCTGTATCATTTTCAAGTCATACAAGTCTTATTTTGCTTATTTTATTCTCAGTGACCTCTCAATAGTAACTAATATTAAAAAAATTAGCGGAAAATGAAGTTGGGACCTTCTGAATAGAAGAATATAAATATTTGGTATGGAAATCTATTAAAAAACAACAAGAAGAGACATTAAAAAAAGAGCAGGATAAATTGTTCCTTCATCCTGGAATATAATTTGAATTGTTTCAGAAATACCAACAATTAGTTAAATTCAGCATTTCATAAGTAAGATCCTAAATCATATACTTGCTGAGAGAATTTCTTACAACCTGAAATAAAAATAAAACTGATGCAAGAAATCAAGGATAGAAGTCTTTTATAATTGAGTGACAGATAATGAGAAGCAGCAGAGAATAGATGGTCTCTAGTGGACCTGGTTATGAGGAATGCTCCTCATTTTCAGTTCAGGAGCACATAGAGCAATCTCTCCAGCAGACTTTTCAATCACTGCATTTCATAAATCCCAGAGACCACACACAACTGGCTGCATAGGAGTGAAATTAAGATCCTGTACTAAGTGAGAATTTGATTTTGCCCTGAGCAATTTCTGCAGAAAATTTTCTTAGTACTTCAGCCTGTGAAGCATTACAGGTACAGCATTATGACAGATAGCTTCATTTCCACTACCAGTAAGAGTTCCTGAGTGACAGTAAGTTCAGCTCCCAGTTTCATACCTAAATTGAGCAAAAGGAAATCAAGTAAATAGGAGCAAGGAAATTGCAGCTTGCTTGTGTGTCTTCAGATCAGACCATAGCTCTTACGCTAACATGAGATAAATGGGCACATCATACTTGACAGGCAATAACCTCAGTTCTGACCAATAGGTGGAGAGTTTTGAAATATTTGGGGTTTTTTTACCTGGATTTTAGTCTTTATGTCAGGCTAGAAAAAGAAAGCTTCTCAAAATATTATTTAATATACGTGTCAGAACCTATTGTATAGAGAGCAGTTTATGCTTTAAATCTGTAATAGCTGGCTGCCTTGTAATGTACTACCATTCATGTAATTGCCATCAAATTTTAGTGTTTTGGTCGAATAGTTATTTGCTGTTAAGTCACAATCTGCTTCTTATGCACTGCTTGTAGGGAACTATGAAATTATCTGTCTATGATAATATAGCTTATGGAAGTGGGTAGCTGTTGAGGCTAACAGTAATGGTTATGTAATTGCAGTGAAATGTGGAGACATTCTTCAGGTCACTATTTTTCTAGAGTCTGTGCAGACAAGTAGTTAAAAAATGCCTACTTTAGTTACAAGAAACGATGACTGTATGAAACATGCAGGAGAAAGGGGAAGCAGTTATGGGTACATATAAACATAGTTAAACAAAAATAAAAGTAGGCCAACATATTTTGTCAATGAGAATCTTCTTCATATGAACATTTCAAGTGAAATCCAGCAGACATTTCAGATAGACTGATTCAGCTGCTGGAAGAAAAGGATAAATTGATTCATACCATCTCAATAGCATTGATTTTGTACCTCAGATATCATTATGTTCATTCTTTTTTGCAGATAATTTTATTGAAAACAGCTAAGAAGCATACTTGCCTTATTGCCTTATATTCTTGTCTTCTCAAAATATCCCTTGCCCCTGGATTAAATGCCAAACCTTCTCTCACTTGATTTATTTTGCTTTTCTTCACTTTCCTGTTTGTTGTTGATTTCAATTTTCTGGCATTTCCTTTTAAATTTGTGGGATTTTATTCAATAAAATTTATCCAGGAAATTGAGTGAAATGCAACCACTTAGGTGGAATATTTTCCCCAGATCTTCCGTAGCAGAAAATAAAAGCAGTGTAAACCTCTGCCATTATCTCATTTAAATCTGTTTCTGCTTTCAGCTTATAGCCTCACTAAATTAGCATTAGAGAAACAGACCTTTATGTTAAATTCATTGCAGGGCTGTGCCAGCAGGACTAGTTGCATTTTAGTGGTCCCTCATTGCCTGTTTTCACAAAATTATAGCAAAGCCCTGAATAGTAAATTAAAATGGAACACAACCTTTTTATGTTGAACTTCGAGTAGTTGAAAGCTGAAGCTTCTGTAGAACCCCATTACTATTGCATAAAGCATGTTTCCCATATTTAAAATTCTGATTAATTAAAAACACTTGCAGTAATTAACATGCATGCTAGAGGAAGACAGAAATTATCTGCACAAAATTGCTTGTGGTTTATTTTGGTGTACATATGAGAAAACTTGATATACAAACTCCTTTCCCGGACTTCTGACTCCACAAAGTAACACTGTCTGGGTGTCTGGTTTTATGTTACTCCTTATAGTTGGTTTTCTCCTACAGGCAGCTCTGTCCCTTCGAGCAGAGTTCTGCCTTGTGTGTATTTCATCCTCCCAGCTTGTGACCCAGCAGTTTGTGACCAGCTCTTCTCTTGCTTACTACCTCTGCCCCTTTTTTTTGGTCCATGAGCCCTTCTTTGTCTTCTTCACTTGTATTACTGTATAAATATAAGACAATGTAGGAAATGTAATAGCTAACAACTACGGCTACAAACTGCAGTGTAACCAGGGTTGTTGAAGGATGTTGCCAAATCAGGTGAACCCAATGGCATTTAATATTTAAGCCAGTACTTTGCCTTACCTCCCTGCCATGAATTGCTTTCGAAACAAGGATTCTCTGGACCATAATCCTACAAAGATCCATAATAAGATGAAGTGTCTATACATAATTTATGACTAAAAATTGCTAAAAGGATATAGTAAAATTCCCAGTTTTATAGCACTGCATCCCAGTAAGTTCCTGTTTTATTTTACAGTCTGAGCAAGAATAGGAGTAAGCCAAGCCCATCTAAACAGTAAAGATATAGTGCTGGTTTTCATGGAGGCTTTTAACAAAATCTACTCTGAAAAACAGATTTTACTTGATAGCTAACCTGCAAATGCATACTGAGTGAAATATGACATTACTGAAATGGCTTTAATTCTTTCATAAATACAAATAAGATTAAGGTCCATATCAGCTTGTAGCAGAAGATGGGCAAAATATTTAATCCACAGGGTTTTTTTTGTTTTTGTTTGTATCTGGACTGTTCAGGAACATGTGACCACTATGTGTGGACCAGACAGGCAACTTAATCTGCTCTAGTATCGTCACAACATCTTTCTGATTAATCTACATTTTGAGATTTTGAGTTGATTTTGATGATACTTGTAAAAGATTCTGTAGAGTCTGTGGGTGATCTATTTATTCAGAGTGCATATGTGTCCAGGCACACACACTGAATGGAAATTATTCATCTCATAAAGCTGGCAGAAGACAGATACTGAGTCTGCAGCTCCCCTGAAAACTCACCCAGAGTTGCAAAGGTGAGTTCACCTACCAAGACTGACTTTGTGGATCTGGTTTTTCTACCTATTCCTAAGGCTGTGAATTCAGTGTGATGCTGTTGGTAGATGTTACTCTTGTGCCCCAGTTTACTAACCAAGGAGCCACTGTGTTTCTTCATGGATGTGCCACTTGTGTATGAACAGTCTGTGGAAGACAAGGTCAATGACTTTCAAAGACCTGCACATTCTTAAGTCAAACCCAGGACAGTCCCACCAACTTCACAATTAATACACACATATTATTGCATATTACACTGCACGTGTGTTTCAAAGAAAAATGTTTCTTCTTTATATGCCATGTTTCCTTATTAAAATAACCTCTGTGCAGTGCCTCATATGGGTAACTACAATGTTTCTGTGTGTTAAGATGGAAAGACTTCAGGTGACTAAAGATGATTTTTAGACAATAGAGGNGGACAGCCCCACCAACTTCACAATTAATAGCTGCACGTGTATTTCAAAGAAAAATGTTTCTTCTTTATATGCCATGTTTCCTTATTAAAATAACCTCTGTGCAGTGCCTCATATGGGTAACTACAATGTTTCTGTGCATTAAGGTGGAAAGACTTTAGGTGACTAAAGATGATTTTTAGACAATAGAGGGAAGGTTTTTAGCAGTTAGAGAGACCATGATACTTTTCATAGTGTCTGTCACTTATAACTTTGTATAAGTCAAAGCTGTCATGTATAAGATACTGTGACATTAATTTTTTTTTCCTGCATGTGGAAATTGACTATAATAGTTATTGCAAGCTGGCTGAGATGTTTTGGATTTAACTCCTGCTGTATTGTGCCCTGATTACCCCTTATGGTCAAGCCCATTAGTCTCTGTTGGTGCGTTAATGGTTCCCCAGAACTCTCTGCAGCAGGACTTGCGATGATGGAGTCACCTCACTTTACAAGTAAAACAATTTGAACAAAAATCAAATTTGAATCAAAGCTTTCCTAATTATTTGGGAAACTATTTCCTAATTATTTATCCCTCTTCACTCTTTCCCTGGTTAGTACACAAAGATGATTTTATACCACGCCACCATGAAAGTTTTTTGTCATTGTTTGAGTAACTCAGTCAAGAAAAGTGTAACCAATATAAATTCAAGGTGGTGACACCTTTTAGTACCAACAGTTATGTACTCTGTATATCATATAAAGTATGATTAACTCTTTGGGGTTACACAGAAATCAGTTAGAGTGTGAGGATGTCAGACTACTAAGCCATGTATTTTCTGGTATTTCAAATTGGCACTTGCTGGTAATTTATTTGATTAAAAATTAGTATAACCAGATTTTGCCATGCTGTGATTATGAGGGTTGATTTAGCAACAAATTGTGAAACAGGCTTATTTGGTAGTGTGCTGCTCTAGAATAGGAAGAGATGGTTAAGTTTACTATGGAGTTGAGGAGGCAAGGCTTCATTCACTCTGAAACGCATCACTGATGTTTTCACCCAAGAACCTGTACTGGGTGTACTGGCTCAGAACAGAGGCCCAGCTAGCCCAGTGCCCCATGGCCAGCACCGGCCATACAGAGAGGCCCAGGAAAGAAGCACAAGGCAGACAGGAAGGACAGCTTTCTCCTAACACATTCCTGTACTCCTGCTGTTTCCAGCTGCCTTTCCTAGGGCTGGATGTAGTTTGGCAGTCTTAAGTAACCCTTAAAAGACCTCTCTTTGTGCCCATGTGAGCTTTACTATCTGCAATTGTGGCAAGGTGTTGCACAGGTCCACCACCTATCACATGAAAAATTACCTTTCTTGTTTGCTTTGAACCTGGCTGCTGCTAGCCTCTTCTCTAGATGATCTCTAAGGTCCTCTCCAATCCAATCCAATCCAATCCAATCCAATCCAATCCAATCCAATCCAATCCAATCCATTCTTTTCCAGACCTGGGAGATGTAACTAATTTAAATCATACCCTAAATGGAAATATTTCTTTTAGCCTTTTAGCATTACTGGTAGATTAGATCCTTCTGCCCTTTCATAATAGAAATTGTTTGATAGCTTTTAGAACAACTGACTCCACAACTTCTACTGCTTGGAAATATTCAACTTCTGTATATTTCTGTGTACATATATGTCTGATTCTGGAATGGTACAAATCTGTAAATTTGCTGTTTTCAAAGCAGCTCTATCTGTTTAGACCAAATGAAGCTGTCACTGGGGATTTGCCTTTCTGTTTATTGATGATGAAGTAAATTTAATAGGTGTTTGAAGATTTTTACAGCTTTTGTAGCCTACCTTAAAAATAATCAATGTCCTAAATCTTAAAAATGATCTCTGTACAGAATTAAATGATAAAGAGAAGTGTGTAAAAACAAGTAGAGCTGTGTTTTCTCCTTTTTGGACTTAAGCCTATTTGCCAATTGAATTTGGTCTGATATTACTGCTCTGGCAAGAATTTGGATTATGGAAACAGGAGTGCTTTATGTAATTTATTTCATGAAAACACAGCATATTTCAGTAGTGAATACTTCAGTGCAAATGTGAAAACAGTGATTGGCATGAACGAGTAGCCTCTATAAATGAAAAGCCTTTTAAATTGTGCACGTTTAGAAGAAACATTTAGTAGCATTCAAATTAAATGTGAACTGTAATGAAACAAAGGAAGATCATAAAATAAGCAAAGCAAAGCTGACTAAATGCTTATTCAAGGAGTCTATGAAAGGAACATGAAAAGTTGTAGGCACAGTCTGCCTTTTTAATTACCATGTCAAAAATCAACATGCAAATAGTTTATGCAGAAGTCAAAACCAAACCAAGCAAACTACCTCAGAGCTGGGCAGCATTCCATCCACAGAAGGTTTGTCACATCATGCCTTAAAACTGCCAGCAAGGGCTTGGGGACTATGAGCACTGCGATGTCGCAATAGCCCGAGCACCACCCAAGGAACTCGCACACAGAGCACACAGCTGGGCTGTGCTTTGTAGATGTGGTCACAACCCTGTTGCACAAATTCAGTACACAAATATTAACTTTGATCCACATATATGCACTTTTTCAATAGTTTGAGCAGTCATCTGAGGCAATAATGCAATGAAGAGTTAGTTTACAATTTCTGAACAAGATAACATTTAACAGGAAGCAAGTCAGATAAATGACTTCTACATTCAAACCTGTCACATGACAAACTGTGTTTCACATTTAAGATATAAAATGACTCTGTCATTCCTTGTTGCCTTTTGAGCCAAATTTTATGCCTTTATGAGAACAGACTTTAGCTTCTTTTTGTTCTAGTAAACTTTGGGTTGAAGGTGACAGCCTGAAGAATTTGCTGCCATACCAGAGATTTCTCTGCTTCAGAGCTACAGTTTAAACCAGCTGATTTTGCTAAAGCAATTAAATTAAAAGTTGACCAGGGATAAACTCTCATACTTTACTAATTAAATGTCTTTTATTACTGAATGGTGAATGGAGACATTTGCTGTGGCAGACAGGTTATTTGGTAACTGCTAGCTGCAGATCTTTCTTTGCCACTGCTCTATTGGTCTCAGCTTACAGGGAACTTTCAGCAGGGTTTTCAGAAGACACAGGGAATGCTGAGAGGCTACAGCAAGTCACAGCAGAGGCAGAGCCCTGAATGCTGAATGACATTTCAGCTACCAAATCCTCTGAAACTGTCAGGATAAATAAGACTCTCTAACACTGTCTTTTTAGTGGTAGTGAGTAAGGCATTACTTTATTCTTAGCCTGGAGGTGTGTGTGTGGCCAACAAAATTCTGACCTCTACACAAAGGCAGATACAAAACTCACTCACTTTTTAATACATTTTTAGCAAAGAAATTAATGTTCATTCATTCTAAATTACATAATTATCTTTCATTAATCAGTATTCTCTTTTCTATTGGTTATTGATTTCTCACTACTCATGCTAATTAGTTTCTATTTTTCAGTCTTTTTAGTACCTTTTTTCCAGGTAGGGACTTCTCAAAACACATATACTAAGTCTTTGTTAGATTCTTCTCTAGCTTCTGATTTCTGCAAAATGTCCTTGTAGTTCATAAATCTTGTGCTTGTATCCAATTTCAACAAAACATCACTCTCTCCTAGGCCTTGTTCATTGAAGCATATCAAGGTTAGCTTAGCAAAACCTAAAGTTTCATTAACTTTCCCATGCTCTATTCCCACACTAGCTGCTTATGACAACTTTGCTAAATGCTGGCTAAGAGTAATTTAGGAATAACATACTATTTACAATTTATATATATATATATTGTTTACAATTAAACAATTAATTTAGAAGTTAATTAAAACCATTAACTAAAATTATTAAGAGGTTCTATTGTTTCCAACACTTCCAGAATAATTTCACTCCTTCTGTGCTATTTCATAGCACCAGCTTTGGACATCAGTGCCGATGCTGCTGTCTCTTCGTTGCTTATACAATCAGCTGATTTATCAAAGAATGATATTTTCTACCAGTTTCCCTAGATTACTTGTGGCACAGGATCTAAACCTTTTCCAAACTATTTGTCACTCCATCAGTGAGGATTCTGGGCCATTTCTTCCTCTTGATGTCAAGGAAAAGGACCAATTCTTTATGAAATTACTGCCAAAGCCGTACCATTAGCTGGAATTAAGCTGGTTAGCCTCCTGCAATGAACTGCCTTCTGTGCTACATGATCATCTAATTTGGAAGCCTTATTTAAAAATGCACACAGTGTGCCAGGTGGAAAAAAGCTGCACGGAGCTCGATGCTATTCACACTTACATGAACACAGGGATTATACTTATATTGTTCTGTGTCCACATTTCTGACATTTTCCTTTAGAAAACTGGTAGCCATGGAGAGTTCCCTTGGTGTGCACGCTGTAGCATTTTGGGAAGTGTGGCCTTATATTCTCTTTTGGCTTCTAAACTGACTCTGTAGTTCCTGAGGTCCATTGTATAAAGCCATCTATGTGACAGGGAGTATTTTCAGCTGCTCACCCTGCAGGATCTCAGAGCATTTTCCAAAACAATGTACATGTGTCATTTACTGAGCACTGTATGGGGCTTATTATGGCTCAGTAAATATTTCACCCATTCAATAAAACCTAATTCAGGGCCTACACAGGGTGGAGGTCTGTAAGAGTTCAAGAGTTGAAGAGAGGTGGCAATACCAGAGAATATAAAATCTACTGAAATAAAATTTGAACCAATAGGACTATTAACAGCCAAGAAATCCCTCAGGAACAGGGAGTGTGATGAAATCTTATGATAAAAAAGCAGCTCGCCTGCATTCACCGAAGGTTTGAACTTTAAAACAAAACACTCCAACGCAATTAACCTCCCCAAGATACCAATAAAAGAACATCTTTGTCATGCCAACAGAGAAATAAAACTTTGCAATAAATTCTGATGAAAACCCACTGTCCAATACCATTTAAAAAGAAACTGTAGCATGGGTGTTTGGTACAACCCATAGCTGTCCTGTGAGAGCCATCTTCTATCTGGTGATCTCAGATCTCTTCTGTACGTGTTGGCTTGCTGCCTTTGAGAGAGTTGTTATCTCACCATTCTGCAGATGAGAGCAGGAAAGGTAATGATGAATAGGGTTATAAAGTGATCAAAGTTCACACAAAAAATCAACAGCAGAGCTGATAGGAGAAACATGTTCATGCCAGTTCATCTACTGTAACCATATTTGTCTACATTTGCAAGGTGTATCCAACAGTGGGCTTATCCTGCCGGGCTATTGTATTCAAAATGTGTCGGGTTTTGTGCAGTTGCCCTGCCGGAGGTGTGGGTTAATGTAGCACAGCTACACTACAGCTATGCACTCCAGCACGCCAGCTCCACACCTGCCAATCGGAGTGATGGAGTAGAATTTTACCATTTATTAGGCACAAAACTTCAAAAGTAGACAAAATCCAAACTTAAGATCTGGACAGAATAAGTTGGAGAAGAGTGGATTGGAAAAAAAGATAGATTTAAACAGGAAATCCAGATCAGTTTTACAGTGCTGGTGAAGATCATCGGTACTTCAGCCCAAGGGAGCAGTTGGTCTTAGTGAAAAGCAGATTGCATGAACTGCATGATTATCCAGAAAAACTAGCAAGAGCTAACTTCACACGTTTATCTTTCAGCCACTGCATGTATTTCTCTTTCTTCTTGGAAAGGGACTACCCACACTCAGAGTAACAGAATAGCGTGAAAGTTTCTCTCCACTAGCGACCAATAATAATTTCTGGCAATAGCAGCTATTTTGTTCATGCCAGTGGATATTTTGAAACATTTCAAACTATTACAGTAGAGATTTAAAATGTTCTTTTACATGTGCATGTTCTGATTCAGAATATTTAGAAACTTGTTAACAAGAACAGCTCTACTATTTTAAGTGGTGAAACGGTCAAAGGTTTTGTACATATTTTTACAGCTGTATTGATGATGAGAGTGAGAAATGGCTGACTGCCACACAGAACCCAGAGAAGTCATTGGCAGATGAGACATGACCTGCATCATTTGTTTAGGTGGGAACAGAAGCTGCTCTGCTTACCCTGGATATGTAAAATATAAAGTCAGTCAGATGGACACACACATTTCTTTCCATGAGTTACTGCTGGTCACCCTCCAAGACTCTGCCTTTAGAAAGTACTCCTAAGTTGTTTATACATCCAAATCTTTTTTGGGTTTTGACTGGCTAACATATTTGCAGAAATTGGAAATACATGTGCAGGTACTTCATAACAATACAATTTATTATTTAATTCTCTAATTGCATTATTTCAGCTATGTAAAGTTTTGTGTTTCTCCAGTGTGAAAGAGAAAATAATAAAAAATAAGCTAATAATAATAACTGCAGATCTGAAGGCTTTCTAGATTGTGACTATCCTTTCTAGCATTGATATAGAGGAACCCTGGAATGATGGAACCCTGCTATATAAATCTTTCTCCAATATCTGTGCTGCCATTAATGTGTTTTCAACTCCTCAGTGTTTAAGCTGTATCTACATATGTCAGTTCTTACCAGTTCTTTCTCGTGGCACTCCTATTTCTGTTATCAAATATGAACTTGGCTGTAGGATCAAGAGGAAATAGAAACATCAAAAGGAAGTAATAATTTCTATTAAAATATGTTTGTAAAAGATTATGTAAACTTTTCACCCTTGATTTCTCCAATGACAGAGGAGCTGAGCTTTCTTCAACTCCTCCCTGGAGGCAACACTTTGAGTTCAGACAAATAGCACATCTTAATTGAACACAATATAAATGTAGACCACATTGGCTTTATAAGATTGCCTTGCTGCACTAGTCATCATGGAGGGTGGAGTAAAATGGTGCAACTTATCAGTTGTTCTGTGGCCACCCTGCAAAGATAAATTCAGTTAGGTGGAATTAGAAAAGAATTTTGGTTTACATTTGCTAAGATAAGACTAGATAGATTATATAGGTGTTCCCAGCTCAGTCTATCTACCATCTGCAGCATACAGGGGAAGGGAAGAGTACAAAAAGAGGCTCATCCATTTTGAGTCCTTATGAGGTAGAAATCCTTACTTATGTTCTGCAGACTTTTGGACCCAACTCTCAAATTTGTAAACCACTTCAATTCCCTGTGCAAATTAAAGTTTTGTGCTACCAGTTTAGATAAAATAAATTTTTATCTCACACATGCACCATATTCATACCCAAATTTTACCTCAGAATTGTAAAAAGCTTGCAAACAGCAGATAGCTTATGATTACTGCAAAAAAACACTACTGCAGGAACCAAACACATATTTTCTTAGAAAGCAAAAGTGAGTCTTTTAGCTCCCTTTCAGCACTGGCCAGATCAGTAACTGCCCAGTAGTAACCAGGTCCTAACCTGGGCCTTGCTCTGCTGCCTTTTGTGTTGCTAAAAGGCGTTCCAGCAGGTCAGCTTAATCTGGCACAATTGAGGAGAGAAGGCTGCCTTAGGCAATGTTTAAATACTTAATCTAGGATCTATCAGACTTTACAAAAAGTGTACCTGTATATTACTGGAATTGAACCCCCCTGGCCGATTGTTAGAGATGCTCTGAAGCAATCACTTGAATGTCAATTCAAGAAAGGTGAAAGGCTAGCAAGGAAAACAGTTTCAATTCTTCATACCATGCAATGTAACATTTTTCTAAATTACCACAGAAAGCTTAATTATTTGGCTTTTCTAACTATATTGAATCATTTTCCTTCTTTAAGGTTAGAAGTAAATAGATTATCAAAAGAATCCAGAGAAAATTATGAAATGAGATAGCCAGTTCTAGAGCCTGGTAACTGTGCAGTGCCTGTGAGCATTACTGACAAAAGCTTTGTTTCTCTCCACTAGCTGACAGCTTTCTGATTACAGAGGGACTCTAAGGGAGCTGCCACCAAGTGGGAATGCTGGATGTTAGAAGCAAAACCTTAAACAACCTTGGCATTTGGTGGAGAAACAACACAGATGGGCATACCAGAGTAGCTTGCTCACAACAGCCCTTCATTCCCTACAGCCTTTCATTCCCAGTAAAGAGCCTAGTAAGTTTTTAACCATCTGGAGGTTGGTGTTTTGTTTTGGGTTTTTTTTTTCTTTTTTTTTTTTCTTTTTCTCCCAGGGATAATGGAGTTTAATAAGTTATAAATAAAGTCTTGAGTACATCTATCACTGTAGCAAGACCCACTTCCAGAGCTGCAAGTAGATGTTTTGCTTCAATTGCAGAAGACCTGGTGGAAGTGAGGGCTTTATTTCTTTTCTGTGACTGTGGGGAGTTTATTTTATTTGATGAGATACAAAGCCATGCTGTATACTTTATTGTTAGCCACAATCTTTGCTTTGTGTCAATGCTGCTAGAAAACAGGAATGCAATTCAAGTGAAGGCCCTGCATATAACTTTTAAATTTCCAGGTGGGGTACAGTGCCTGGTTTATCTGACACTTGGTAGAAGGTAGATCCTTTTTCTTATCTACTTGCTAATGGAAGGAAAAACTGGTCGTTCAAGTTACATGTGGGACAAGTGACGTGAGAATGGGCTGATAAGTAAATTGCACCGATAAATTGATTTTGCTTGCTTATTTGCTGTTTTTCCATTTGTGTCAAATACTGATAGACACAATAACAATGAAATGCCCTTGGGAAATCTAAGAACTATTTCAATTGCAGCTACTGATGTAATAATAAATTCACATAAATTAGTCGAAAGGAAAACAAAATAATTGAGTCTAATGAAAACTTAATTGAATAAAATGTGTTGGTCTTGCCTGGTTTCAGTTTACAGAAGCATTTATGTCCAGAATGCAGCAGAGTTCCACGTGACATGCCAGGCCAGTGCTGCAGACTGTCCTTCTCCAGCAGATCTTTTATTGGCTGCTCATTCTTTGAAAGTGTGTGCATAAACCTCTTGCAAAGGCCATGCTGAGAAAGATGACAGCTGGGGTTATTATTTGAAAAGCCGATAGTATTTTCTGTATAAGCCACAGATAAAATGTTTCACATTTCTATTTCAGGCTGTAAACCAGACCAGGGTGTTCTTGAGTGTAAGTTTACCTTCACAGGAAATCCATTGTTTGGAAAGCTAATGGAATCACCACACCCTGTGAGCACACAGATGAGGCTCTCAGATAAATACTTGTTCTTCATGAATACCCAGAAACTATCTGATAACGCTATTGTTAAATTGCAATATTGAAAATCTTACAAGAAATGATACATTTATTTACACAAATCTGTTGGAGTTGGGAATTTGATCTGAGAGAGGAAGCAAATTAGCAAGTAGGGATTTTAATGTCCAGTCCAATGCAAAGATAAATCATCAGTCTGGAATAAATTACTGCAAAATAGCAAGAACCCAAATTCGAGGGCTAAGATCTTAAAGCAAGAGAGCTTGACCTGTTGTACAAAAACACTGGCAACCTAGTGGCTTTATTTATTCCCCTCCAGATGTATACAAACAAAAACTATTCTGAAGAAATATTTTTGCACAGTCAAGCATTCAAAAAAAAAAAGCACTTTCCCCTTCCCTCTTGTGGCAGAAATAGGCTGAGTAAAGAGAGGAAATTTTCATGTAAAAATGTGTTGGTGATGAACAAGTGCATTTTCTCCACAGATGGAAAGAAGTCCAGAAAAGAGAATTCATACAGCTGTAAAGTACTATGAAAATATGCTGGTAGACACCAGCACTCTTTTGAATGCCTTGCATTCATTTCTTATAAAATAAATCTGAGCAAGGAAACCTTGAAATATTGTGGCAATTAGCATCTTAGCAATATCACATTGACATATTTAGAAGTTTGTAATTGCTACTTAGCTCTAGAAATGCTGCTTCTTCTAGTATTTTACGGTAGAAAAAGTGATGTGTTTTTCTGTCTGTAAGGATATCCTAGCTCCTCCAGGCATTACAAATTCATGGAAATGATGTGAAACGTGAGAGAGAGAACTTCCTTCTTTTTGTCTCCATATACAGCTAGACCAGAAACTCAGTTTCAGACTAGGTCCCACTAAAAGAGCGGGCCATATCCATTAGCTTATTTGGAAAATTTGATAAGAAAATCTAGTTGCAAAACTCAATTTGGCAGTTCTGAGGGTGTGAAAAGTCTGATTTTAACGCCATCTCCTCCCCCTTGCTCCTTATAGGAGTAGTCTGGATAAATACAAATAGATTTTTAGAGGAAAAACTAAAGGCACATATTTTTACCATCATAATCCTAACTAATTTTAAATTGTCACCCCAAAACTTAAGGCACTTGAGGGAAAAAAGGGACAGAGCTTTAAAAATGCTGGTCCAAGCAGCTGACAGTTTATGAAATCAAGTATTTCTGCTGGTAACAATTGAAATGAGATCTTAAAGTGGGAAGTGCTGGGCCAACTTTAGGTGTTAGTGGCTGCATTGCAGCTCATCCAGCTTGTAATGCAAGTTACATTGTTGGATTTTAATCCTGAAGTAGCTTTTACGGTGCATAGTTTTGGATAATCCAAATCACAAGTTTTGGTTAATCTGTATTTTACTAACTCATCTGCAGGGACAAATGATTGTGTTTACACAGCTGTACTACTTGGGGCTCAATTTAAAGAAAGAATGTACACATGGAGAAGATCCTTTTGCCTTTGCATTTCCATTATGGTATTTCCAATATAACGCAGGTATTGTCTCTGTTCTGCTGAGGGGTACAGGCTGCTGCTGTTAGTGAAGCTGTCTCTGCCTCATCCCCCCAGAAGAGACACCACTGTGCAGCTGTATTTTCCACATTACCACAGGCATCTCTGATGTTTAACGAACATCCACAATATGATTTTTTGATTACACAACCCACCCAGCACATTTTAATTGTGTTTGCCCTTTATTCCTTTTGACCTTTAAGCCTTTGCTTGCAATAAAACCAGTAAATAGACAGAAATAAACTGCTATGCCACATCAAGTCCTGCTAGAACGCAAAGAAAAGTATTGCACATGTGGAAGTGTCAAGAAAGAATAAGTTTGCCATGATTCATATAAACACTTTATTCAAATGCTTTGGGTACAGATAAACAGTCCTTGTGCAATGTTTGTTGTGGTTTCACCTGCTTCAAGCTGGAAACTGAAAGTGTTTTGGTTAACGGGACAGAAAAGTTTCTTGAGTGGCTCTGCAGCTGCAAGTACTTCTGGATGTTATGCTGAAGCACTATCTCACATCTTTTAACAGCAATGCCTCTCAGTAATTCAGATTTTTTTTTGTGTGTGTGTGGGTTTTTTTTTTTCCACAGAAGAGGAAACTTTGCTTTGTACTGCACTTAAAATGACTGGCTGTACCTGCTGGTATTACCTGGAAAAGCAGAAATAAACACAGATTTTCTTGATATCCTTTAATGGACACAGATATACGTCTTAGTTAAAATGTTTTAAAACTTTTCTTACAACACTACTGACTTGGGGGGGGGTGGGGTTTCCAAGTATTTGAAATTCTTTTCTACATCAAGCTGAGACCTAACAAGTATGAGACCAGATTTCAAACCAGTGGAAAAAGCAGAAAAAATCTGAGGGCTACAACAGAAACATTTGATGGATCCTTTAAAATGTTCTTTATAATTTAGGAAATTTGGGTTTATATAAAATGATTGGTAGTAGAAAAAGAATTTTTTTAACATTTTATATAACATTGGCAGGTTCTGTAATCTCATTCCTATTGTGTCTCGAATTTCCTTTAACCCTTAAGACATGTTTTCTGTAATTCTTATGTTACAGTTGCATTTCTGCAGTTTCCTGACTGGTGCAGTGTCTGGGTACTCATAGCCTGTCAACTTCTACATGGAGGAAAAATTTACTGATTTTGATTTTTGGGCTTTTTTCCTAACTCATCCTCCTCAGTACAGACAGTCTTTATTTAAGAGGGACCAAGGCATAACACCCACTCCAGTTACATTTTTTTTTCAAATGTAATTTCTACATTTGATTCTTGAATATACTGGTTCTTGAGCTGTTCCTACCAGTGTCTTCTTCCTACTTCATATGACAAAACAAATGGATAAATTGGATAAATTATGCTAGAAATTGTATTATTCTTTAGAGTAAACAAAGAGAAAAATACCTGTAACACTCTCCTGTTCTGATTTTAATTTTAGTGATCCTTGAGTATTACCATTTTACAGTGGCTGCAACAGGTAATATAGAATAGTTGATATGAAATAAAGCCAATTTGCAGCACCAAGCTGCATATGGGAGGATTCAGATAAGTGTGTGGTTGTACTCTGGTGTCACCTGGAGAATTGGATGTCTTTGTAAGGGCAGTATTTCAGGTACAGTTATACTGCAATAAATAAAAAGTGTCCACAAAACCTAAGGTAACCAAAGCCCCAAACTGATGCTTAATTAAAAAAAAAACAATCCAACTAATTAATTTGAGAAATTCTTTTTAACATCCTTTCCAGCTCTGGTGATTCTTCCTTTCCAGTTTACTTTTACTACTATGATAGCTAAAAACTGAATTTGCTTCTAATAATTTAATATAAAAGGATAAGGATTTAAGGTAGTTTTTGGAGCAGTTGTTACCTACTAAGACTGCTTTATGGCTCTGGGGTTCAGAGATAGTGAAGAGTAAGAGACAACTTGTTAACATTGCACAGAGAAAGAAAAAGTTCATTGAAGTAGAATTTTGTTTCTAGGGAGGTTAAAATGTGGACTTCAGTATGTGTCCATGTATTTGGGGGAAGAAGTAAAAATACCTTTACATTCCATTTTAACTCAAGTTGCTGCTCAGAGGAGCTTCTGAGACAGGTGGCAGGATGTCTCATCAAAGTGAAACTAGAGTTGCCCTGCTGAGATTCCACCTGCTATATAAAAGTGCTACCACCTTCTTGCCAAGTAGAAAGAATTAGCTGACTCCAGCAGATTTTGGGTCTGTATCAGGTAAAAGTGATTCATTAGGCTGTGAGATTGAAATACAGATAGAAACTATACATTCCACAACCAGAACTAGAATGCTCCACCTTAAAATGATTGAAGAAAATTAATTTCCTAACCATGGTAGTTGAAAAAGTGTCCCATATTCTAGTGTGAATTTCCCTTCCCAAGCATTTCAGAGCACTGACAAACTAAGGCTCTGCCCCTTGGTCATGGGATGAAGAAGTTGTTGGAGTCATAAGAGATATTCTACATCTGAAAATGATTTTTTTTGTGCTGAAAATAAAATTAGCTTCTGGCCTTTCAGTATAACTTGGACAATGTACCTCAAATTGTATGTACCTGCCGCATTTAGCATTTGTAAAAAAGTTAGCACTCTGTAACAGCACTCCCCTCACTAGCTTTTCACCTTTCTCCCATGTAATTTAACTTTCTTTCTCCCCTTATGTCATGGCTTAGCACAGCTCAGGTCACAAATTCCTCAAAATAAAAATGAAGCTGATAGCAATAGGTGCTATAACATGGTTAGAACTGCAATACAAATAAAAATAACTCCTAACTGTACAAGTTATGTTATCCATCTCCAGTGGATACTGGGTACAGTACTGTGTCATTTTCTTTAAGACCATATGCTTGTAGCACAGAATATCATGGGCTTGAAAGCAAGTAAACCAGCAGTAGTTTCCTCGTGGCATTAAACAATCACTTGAAATGAACTTAATTTCACACCACAGTAAGTACAGCTGAAATCACCACGAGTGTATCAATGAAAGAGCCCATCGATTTTGGCCTGATTTTTGTCCAGTTTGCAAACATTGTATCTAAGAACTGTTTGCATTGAAAGTGCCTGAATATTTTGTAGTTTAGTAATCTGATTTATGTCTATAAAATAGTATTTTCCTACCAGACAGGAAAGACCCATCAGAAGATCTCCACTTTCCACAAGTCTTCTAAACAATTTTACTTTCTTTTAGAATCCTTCTTTAGGGGACATCCTCTAAGCAAAGGCAGTATAGGGTTAAATGTATCATTTGGAAAGCCATGCCTTGATTTCTGGATCATCAGCTTTGAGTCACAGAATTATTTGTGCTGGAAAGGGGCCTTTAAAGGTCATGTAGTCCAAATCTCCTGCGATAAGCAGGGACATCTTCAACCAGATCAGGTCGCTCAAAGACCTGTTCAACCTGATGTTGAATACTTCCAGGCATGGCGGCTTCCTTCCCTTCCCTGCACTGCAAGCACTTTTGGCTCTTTTGCATATACTTAGACTTTTAAAATGTTTTTGATTTATGGAACTGGGTTTTGGAAGAGAAATCCTTGACTAAATTTGTGGGCAATATAATTGTTAGTAGGTATAACAACTGTCACAGCCACAGGAGCTAGCAACTGCACTCAGCGCTTGACAACCATCAGCAATATGCTTATGATCTCAGTTTCTCAACTAATCTCTATTATTGTCAGTTAGGAATCAAAACCTTAGGGAAAAAAGATATATTCATTATTTCTGCATTTCCAGATCGCTCTGGAAGGTTGCTATGGGCACAGAATATTGTAACTCTTCTTTCCATCCCCCAGACAATGCTTGCGGTGGTTGTGCCCCAAGCTCCCTGTCAGCACGCAGTGGATCCAGAATGTATGAAGTCAAAAAAGAAAAACCAACAGACACTGGCATAATGTCTCACACCTTAGGAGCACATTTGTGAATGTTTACTAGTTCTGGGGAAAACAAAACAAAACAAAAACCAACAAGAGGGCTTGTGAAATAAACCGGAGACGACAAGTGCGAAGGAATAGAGGACAGAGCAGAAATATGCAGGACAGCTCTTCTGAGTCTGGGAGGGGGTGCAAGAAGGATGTGATAGTTACAAAATATCCATCTTTACCAGCTCTGGCTTTTGCCGAAACCACGGTACGCTCGAGCATACTCCTACCACAATTTCGGCTTCACATGCTACCTTCCCATCTCTGCCATTTCGACTCCCAAGCACGCTGAAACATTACCGGTGCACATTACAAACTTTTAAATATGTAGCTTTCCCACATGAATGCTTAGGAAACTGTCGCTACGGTAAACGCCCTGAAATTCCGCATCCATCCGAGTTCACCCGTTTTCATGCACTTTTGGGAAGGGTTTTGTTAAGCCACAAAGGCAGAACAATCAAGGGTGCTTGGACAGGAGCGGGCCTCTTCCCAGTCCTGCTGTCACCCAGCAGACACAGAGCACTCCTTTTTCTCTCGTAACAGAAAATTTCGTGAGATTTCTGTCTTTTGCAGGGATCTTGCATGAAAACCACTAAGCCTGTTCCCGGGCAGGATGCGCTGGCGCTGCGGGCGGGACCAGCCTGTTGCGGGCAGCAGCGCTGCCGGGGGCTGCGGGCGGCCCTGCCCGCGGCACGGCATCGCCGCCAGGGACGGCATCGCCGGCGGGAGGGACGCCTTCCCGGGGGGACCGAGCGGCAGCTCAGGGGCGCCCGGCAACGCCGCCCCCGCGCCCCATCTCGGCCGCGCTCCCTCGCGGCAGGCAGCGCCGCCGCTCCGCGCTCACGCCCATCGCCGGGGTAAACGCGGCCGCTCCCGCGCCTCCCGCGGGCTCTCTCCGCCGCCCCGCGGCCCCGCGCCCGGC
>VYXF01001782.1:366906-439715 GCA_013397295.1 Polioptila caerulea
GTGGGTGAATATTTTCATACATACATATTTATTCTTCAATTCAAATTATTGCTTGGAGATAACAGAGGGACGGCGTTGCCACGGGCGCGGCGCGGGAAGCGGGGCTCCCGCAGCGCGGAGCGCGGTGCCGCCGTCCCGTGCGCCGCGGGAGCGGAGGGCGGCCTCCAACTTTCCTTGTCCCGGGAACTGCGGCCGCCCGAGGGGACGCCGGCTTTTGGCTGGGAGGAATACACGGGAAACGCGGGCTTTGGGGACGGACCTCACACTCTAGGGCCGCCTGGTAGCTCGAGGAAGTGCTTGTTGTCTGACACGGGTACGGAGCCGTCAGTTGTTGCCCGGGGCTTTTCCCACGGCGACCTTTCTTGTATTTCGGCACAATTGACTTTGGTCGTGGATCTTGTTACTGGTAAGGCTCTGGCGATTTGCCTCGAGGCGAGGTCGTGCTTGATGTATGCTCAGGTCTTTCACACGTGTGTGCAAGTAGTGCGCGCACTTGATGCACTGCGAAGACCGGGCTGTGACCCTCTACTTTCAGAAGCTCCTGGCTGAGGGTACAAGAGGCAGGAGCTATAGTGCCGTGGTGCAGGTGCAAGAAGCCTAAGGGCAAAGATATCAGCCGTAGAATTGCTTGTTGAAAGACTGTAACTTCCTCGGGGCAGTACCTGCTGTCCTTGCGCCCTCAGCACACACATGGTACACTGATGCACATGCTGTGGGTACATGGATGTGGCAAACAGTCCTGTGTTCAGAGCATTCTTGTGCTTTATCTGCGATCTTGTGTTAGCACTTGGCACCGCTTGTTCTGTATGTGTGTGTATGTTTGTATACTGAAACTTACACATCAGCTGAAAATTGTATATTTCAGTATACATGTGTACATGTATACACATATGCACTTTCTCTCCAGAAGTACAGGATCTTAGTGCCTAGGCCCGAAAGTTAATGGAGTAAATTCTTCAGAAAGAGTAAGCATGAAAAGGTTTCTTGATTTTGTAGTATGAATCTTATTTATTTTTCCAAGTATTTTCCACTAAAAGTCATCAAAAACTTCACAAAAGTCTCAACTGCAAAAGCAAATAAGTGGCCGACTTGCTGCTGGTGCTTGAGGTGTTTTACATATGACTGTTACAGTTCCTTTCATTATTAAAGAAAACTACTTGTGAGGAGTTGGTGACTCTGCTTTGATGTATTCCAGTAGTGTCTGTTTCTCCGGTTGTTGCAGGCATGCCTACTGCCAGATTTTTATTGATGCTTGTTAGGGTTTCGTACGTATGTGTACCTTAAGCAGGCACACTAGCATATTGCAAAGTTTGCATCTTTTCCCAACTACATGTAATAAGGCAGCCTTTTTCCAAGTTGGAAGTATAATTAATTACTCATATTTTCTGAGCAAGAAGTTCAACGAGGGAGAGGCAGGAATCGACTTGGAGTGTTGAATCAGGAAAATTCACTCTTTCAGTGATGTAGCTGCCAGGACATTTGACAACTGGCAAATACAGAAGGTCAGTTGGAAGTTGTAGCTTTCTTTCCCTTTTAGACCGTTGTCTTAATTGGTTTTAAATTTTGGCGGTTTCATGAGGTGAACAACTGAAAATATACTAGTTTTAGCTAATATGTGGAGGGAAAAAAAAAAAAAAGTTAGCTATACTTGCTGGAGTAGAAATAGAGCTTACTTCACCTTAAGTGAGTCAGTAAAGGTTGTACTAAACCAGATAGGGGCTTCCCTTTGGTTTGGCATCTGTGATTTATGATCACTTTATTGAGACTGCAAATAGAGACTTGGCTGTATAATTGAATGCTTATGTATTACAAATATTGCACACCATTCATAGTGTAAAAATTTTATTTTTGGTCCATTTCTGTTCATGTGGCTGTGTGGAACAGATCCTTTATCTGTGAGATCTTTTCTAAATCCAATGATTTTCCCAGGTTTGGACATGCAGTCACAAATAATAAATGATAATTTTATTTATAGCTTGTCAGATCAGTCTGTTCATTGACATTTCAGTGGATAAAGATAAAGAAGGTTTTGATTTGAGTATTTATATCTTGTTGCAGAGTCAGAGTTAAAGTAAAAAGTCATTACTATTGTCCTAGGCTGGTCTGGAGGGGGAGCTAGTGTCAAAGCAAAAGTGATTTAATTTTCTGGACCCCTTCAAAAGCTTGTTGTTTGGTCATAGAATATGCTTCTAATACAATAAGGAAAACAAATAGAGGCGATGCATGCTATGTATGATTGCATTAATATGCATCTCTTGTATGATGAAAATAATCTGCAAGTGAAGTGATGTGTGATTTTTTTAGGGAAATAGAGTATGTGCTTTGCTATTGTGCAACAAAAACTGTATCCAAAGAACTTTGAAGTTGCAAGATCAAGCTCTTTTAAATCATGAAATGGAAGAATTAGAGATTTTTGTGAATCATATAATGTGGCCTATAAATGTAGGGTTAAATGTTACATTTTTCCCTACAATGTTGCTTTCAGTATATAGCATGGAATGGCATAGATGGTGTTTGCTGTGCAATACTGAATCCTTTTTCTTGGTATCAAATAATGTGTGGCCTCACTATTTGTTTATGTGCTGTTTATACTGTACTTTCTTAATTTCCTCTTTTGCTGTTTCATTACCTTCAGTCTCTAGTGCCTGCATGTTTCACTAGTAATATTTTCACATAAGTCTCCTGAGATACATTGTGTATTCCTTTGTGTTGAATATCCAATTTAGGACCTTTATGATGTGATTTTTCAAAATAATCTATCAGTGTTCTAATGATTTATGTGTTCTAAGATGTTTTCCCAAAAAGGTCTAATTTGCTAACAATAATCTGGCTTTTTTTTTGTGTTTTTAATAAACCCCTCAACAGGGATCCATGAATGCATATCTAGATAAGACCTCATTGCTTTACTTGTAGTATGGTGTTTGTTGATTTCGACTGTGAGTTTAAATACTTAGATCTGTTGCAGTGTTAACTCCAAGGTACTAAGTCCATAATTTTGGTGAAGAGTGGATTGCTTATTAAAAAATTGTAGGGGTTTATATATATATATATATATATTTTCTTTTCAAGATCATTTGTGTGCAAGAAAGAAGAAACTAAAATTTTCCAGGACAATATGAATTTCTTCACTTTTCCTACAGTGCCTTTCTTATTAACAACACACTTGCCAACATTTGCAGTGCATATGGCAAAGTACTTTTATAATATAATATTTGTTATAATATTTATTTGTTATTTATTTTTTTTCTAACGCTTTGTTCAGTTACAAAGCAAGAGTACCTTGAGTACAAGGGCACAGAGAACCAGATCAAGTAACTTTTAATTTTTGTGGTGTGATTATATATTTTTTTTAAACTGATGGCTGGGTTTTTGATCACCAACTGTTTAAAACTCCATGAAATTCTTTGCATGTAACCAAAATGTTCGACATTCTAGATTAAAAAAAAGCAAGCCTGATGGACAGGAGGAAACCCTCTGTCCTGTGGGATTACATGTACGACTAATATTCATATAGCATATAAAGCTGAAATTTGTCTATTTTGCCATGAGACTTGTGCCACTTGAGCTAGCTGGGAATGTGATACTAGTAATTTGTAATTCAGCTGTGCTCCAAATGGTGTTGTCTGTGTATGTTTTTCTGAGATTTTTAAGTGTTTGAAAGTACAGCTGAAACTCTGGAATCTTGAGTTCTATTCCAGGCTCTGGGAGTGAGCATGTTCTGTTGGATGCTGATTTTTCTGCTTATTCCTTTTGTGCTATCTCCCTGTTCCAATCTTCTTTGCCCCATTCTGAAATTTTTATCACAGTCCTATTTTCCCCAAGTTAACAGTTTGTTTCTTGCTAAAGGGCTTCTTATCTGACATCCAATACTACTGTGCATAGAGATTCTAACTAATAAATTGTTTATCCCAGTTTCTTTCACTGTTTGAATGCTTTCTAGCTTTTCACAGCCCTCTCTGCTGGTCTCAGGTTTCTGTCCACTACCCTCAGTTTCACATCCAGTTGTCTGTCATAATAAGGATCTTTCCTCTCTGTGTTGTGAATTTCCACTGGCTCTCGTAGTTCTGTCTTCTGTAATTTTCCACCTTCAATTTTGTGCTTCATTCTTCCTGACTTCTCTCATCTGAATTTGTTTTTTCTTTTCCTGTCTCAGACTTGGTCTGTATTCCAAACTCAAGATTGTGTTCATTGTGTCAACTGTATCAACTTTTTCCCATGCTCCAGTTCTTTCTTTAGTCAAATTTTATTGGTTCCTCTCTTTTCCATCCTTTTATTTACGTGTATAGCTTATGTTTTTGTACTAGTTGGATCCAGCAGGGGTATCACTGAGAATAAATTTAGATGCCAGTGATCCATCTTGATAGTCAGGAAAGCAAGCAGGCCTATCAAGAGATGAGCTTGACTTTGTGGGGAACTCATGTCTGAGCTGCAGTGCAAAAATGGGGTATGCAAACAGGCTGTGTAGCTGGGACAGGCTACAAAGAAGAAATTTAGAAAAATTGTCCTGGTGTGTAGGGATGACATCAAGAGAGTCAATGCTCACCTAGAGATGGCACTTAGGGGGGAGATCAAGGGCAGCAAGAAGAGTTTATTCTAGTGCTTGAGTAGTGAAAAGCAGGACAAGTAAAAGACAAGCTTCTTTTGGAATGTGATGTGTCACAGTGCCAGTGGATACAGATAAGGCTGGGGTAGCCTGATCCCTCTGTTCCTTAGTGAGTCATTGCCAGCAGGGTCTCCCAGGCCTCTGTGCTTAGTAACAAGGGTTTGAGGGGAGTAGCTGCCAGCAGTGGCTGAGGATTCCATCGGGGATTATTGAGACAACTCAAATCCTACCAGCGCATGGGGCCAAATGGACCGTGCCTGTGAATGTTGATAGAGCTGGCCTGAGTCACAGTGAGGTCCTTCCCCATCATCTTTGTAGCATCTTGGATACCAGAAGACCTTCTCCATGGTTGCATATGTTGCAGCCTCCAAAAAAAGGCCAAAATACAGCCCAAAGAGCTACAAACTCGGTAGCTTCCTTTTTGTCCCTGGGAAAGAAAGGGCATAGGTGTTCTTGGAGCACATTTCTGGTCACAAGAAGGAAGTGAATGGGAGCAATCAGCATGGATTTATCAAAGGTAAATCATGCATGACGAGGCAGATTGCCTTCTGTGGTAAGCTGACTGAATGTTTGGATGAGGTAAGAGCGTGGATTTAATTTTCCTGGATTTCAGCAAGATTTTCAACTCTGTCTCCAACAATATTCTTGTATCCAGATTTGGAAAGTACAGATTACTGGAGAACTAGACAATTTAAAAAAAGACTGGTTGGATGGACGGACTCAGAAAGAAGTGCTTAATGTGTCACATAGGGAGGTTGATAACAAGAGGGGTACTGTAGGGATTTGTCCCGAATAGTGACGAAGTGTGCTCTTGTGCTTGCAGATGACACCAAACTGGGGGGAAATAGTTGCTGTGCTCGATGATGGGGCTGCCATTCTGAGGGACTTTGTCACTGCGAACACAAGGCCCACCTGGAGCTTTATTCAAGAACAACTGCAAAGTCCTACACTGTTGGAAAAGGAGCACCTTGCAGTGATACAGGCTGGAAAGCAAATTTGCTGGAGAAACCTGGGGTTCTGGCAGACGGCGGTCTGGCCATGGATCAGCAGCAGCATGCCCCTGCAGAATCATAGAAAGGTTCCCAGCTACCCATGTAAAGCACAGCACTGAGGGCTGCTAAGGAAAAGAAAAAAAAAAAATCTATCTCAGTCAGACCCTATACAAAAGGGCATAAAAGATTGTCGAGTTCCAACCCCTTGCTTTGGGCTTGGACATCTTCCACTAGACCAGGTTGCTCAGAGCCCCATCCAGCCTGGCCTTGAGCACTGCCAGGGCTGGGGCATCCACAGCCTCACTGGGCAACCTGGTCCAGACTTCCACCACTTTCACAATAAAAAATTTCTTCCTAGTATCTTATCTAAACTTTCTCTCTTTCAGTTTAGAGCTGTTCCCCCTTGCCCTATCACTACATGCCTTTGTCAGAAGTCCCTCTCCAGCTGTCATGTGGACCCCCTTTAGGTACTGGAAAGTGCTCTAAGGTTTCACAGGAGCCTTCTCTCCTTTAGGAGTGTGCTTTCCTCTTGGTCTCCACTGCCCTGACTCAGCCTAAAGAAAAGAAGGGCAACAAAGTCCTGGACTCTGTGAGAAGGAACATAGCCAGCAGATGGAGGGAAGTGGTTGTCACTCTACTTGGTGCTTATTAGACTGCATCTAGAGTGCTGTGCCCAACTCTGGGACTCTCAATAATACAGGAAAGATGTTGATGAATAGAAGTGAAGTTGGTGGAAGACTACCAAGATGATTAGGGAGCTGGGAGACTTGTCCTGTGAGGAGAAGCTGAGAGAGATAGAGAAACTATCAGCTGGAGAAACAGGTGATCTCAGTGGGATCAAACAACATCCTTTTTTTTTGAGGACATCACTGAGAAGATGGAGTCAGGCTCTTTTACTGAAATGTGTGAGGAGAGGACATGAGGCAGTGTTCATAAATTGAAACAAAGAAGGTTCTGACTGGATATAAGGAAAAACTCTTTCCATGGGGCTATTGAGGCTGTGTAAGAGGTTGTTCTGAGAAGCTATGTAGCTTCTGTCTTAGAAGTTTTCAGGACCCAAATAGGAAAGCTGAGCAACCCATTCTTATCTCATACCTGACTTTGAGCAGGACATTGGACAGAGGGACGTGCGTAGGTCCCTTCCAAGCTCTGTTATCCTTTGAGTCTACAGCTGTGGCTCTTTAGTTCCCAGAAACCTCACAGGAATGGAATGAGTACAGACAGAATATGTAGGTGGCTCAGCTGCAACACATCAAAACAAAATCAGTAACAGTAACATTACAGTGAGCTTGACAAAGGCATCACTTGTATGTCAGGGTAAGCACTTTGCTGTCTCGTAGAAAGATGCATGTAGCACTTAAAGCATACGAGTGATTAAACTTTTTTGAAGAAAAATAACCTTTTGTAATGAGGCAAAAGTGTATTTTTGTGTAGCTTTCCTTGGAAAGAGGAAAAATATGTTTTGCATACCATGTAAACATTGAAGCAGCTTTGACATGGACACCTGGCACAGAATGGGTCATCGTGGAAAGCCTTTGGCAACTTGAACTGAAAAATGATTCTTCTACAAGGAAGTATCTGTCAGCCTTAAAAATTGGTGGTCTCTCTTGGTCGTTTGTCACGATAAGTATGTAAATTCATATTATGTAGCTCATAATGCATCATTTCAGGGTGGTGATTTTGTGACAATCTGTTAAATCAGTTGCAATCAATTCTGATTTCCCCACCCCCCAATATTATATACTAAATCCTTCACATGATTATTGGTTTTTCCTGCCACATTTTCAGGGTAGGGAATAAATAAGAGAAGAGTAGTCTGAAGATGCCAGGAGCCCAGTAACTGTTTTGGAAGACTTTTGCCTAACAGTCTTCAAATCAGAAGAGTTGCCTGTAGCAGAGACACAACAACTGTTTCTCTGCTACTGTGAAATAACAGGCTGGATGTATATGTATATTTAGAACTTCCATTTTTGTGTTTTAAGTATGAGGTGTTACATGAGGAATTACCTTTTTCTGAGGTTTTTGCCTCTTCATTTGTATTTGCTAACCTGCACTCTTTAGGTATCCTTCTTAAAACAAATGGGAAAAAGCAAAGCATAGTTTCCATGAATCAACGATTGTATTTAGTTCCTTCAAATATTAAATACTTATAAAGCCTAATGTTCATAATTTATTTTCAGAATTTATAACACAGTAAAAATACTTCGTCTATTGGTCATTCTAGGACTTGATGAAGTTTGTGCTTCTACAATTGCTTTGTGGTAACAGTATTCTGAATGTAAATGCTTTTTAGGAGTGTGCTTTCATTATATATTTGCTTCATAATCTTATAGTATGATGAATAATTTCCTGTAATGTTAGAGAATTTCTTTTGTGAGGCAGTTAATAGCAATAAATATCACCATGACATTATTAATTCTGCATGCTACAGACTCTTTAGAAGCTTGTGGAACATTGCTGTGAATATCTTACTGACATCAATTTTGACTTACTGTGAGTTAAACTCTTTCTTCAAAACATTGCTCTTACAAAAGGTTTTGTAACAGAGCAGTAGGAAATATCTTCCAATAACCTCCCAATGTTCATCTTTAGTTTATTATATTGCTTATGTTGTGCTTCACCATAGTTTGTTTGCACAATGGCACAGTAACTTTTCAAGGTAAATCTGATTTGTATGGGTACCAATATATTTGTTAAGCTTTTTGGAGCTTAATTTTTTGAAGGTGTTTTTGTGCATGTATTTAATAAATATTAAAGTAAGTATGTATCCAATATGCTGTTTATTGAAGAGTTCATAAAACATATTTGTAAAAAAATTGTTTAAATTATTAATGTATTCAATTAAAAAAAATCTTCTTAAAACTCTTTGCCTCAAAGGAAAATCCTGACCAAGTTCACAATGTGAGCTTTCAGACTGCCTGGAACCTTTGTCTTTAGCTCTGTGCCTCTATTTACGCTGATAAAATACATAGTATACCTGATATGCTATACTTAGCTGATGTTTTTTTCTCCTCTTGGGTGCTTGCTAAACAACTTCCTTTGTTTGACAATCAGTGCTCACACGGCAACAGCAAAAACTGTTCCCTCTCAAGGATACAATCATCTAAAGTGGATGTAATGTGTTGATGGTTACTCTCTCCCCCCACCTCGTTTTTGATTTTCTCCCACCCTGAGTTGCATAAAACCATTCATGGCAGGGCACCTATGTCTTTAGTTTCTCTCAGCTGCCTAGGAAAGCACTGGTTTCTTATTTAGGGCAAGATTTGAATATGCAGAATAACTTCAAACCAAAACAAATGTTTTCCTTACTTTTGAGAGTTTCATTGAGACACCTTTGTAGTATTGTGCCATGTCTCAGTATGCTTAGGTAGTCTCTGCCCTTCCTTTTTCTGTAGTCCGGGGTTTAGAATGACTTGTTCACAGTTTACAGTGTTCTTGATGCATGTCTTCACATTTCTGTTCAATAACTAAGTCTGTTTCACAGTTATCTTGGGATTTGTTTTTTAACAGTACAGCGTATGACTTTCTGATCTGTCTGTTGCTTGGGGTGTTTTTAACTGATAGCAACTAGGACAGCATGAGTTACACCTTTTTCCTCATGTGGCCCACTGGAGGCATTCAGTGGCATTGAAGGATGTTCTCCTTGGAGTTATGCTTCATTGCAGATGCCTGCTCAGCAGTCTGGATTTTGTATTGAACTGCTAGACATTCTCTTTGCAATGGTTTTTGTCTTTTAATGTCAATGAGGTGGTGCTGGACTAGGTATCAATACTCTGAAGTTTGCTCTGCCAGGCTGTAAAGATGGATGGCAATTTTGGTAATATGGCAGCTTACATTACACCCTATGACAATATTTTCAAATTCTGTGGATACATGCTTTGTATACTTCCTAGGAAGCAGGGGATTTTCCCTAGCAGATTGTTGATGTTTTTTTATGATGTAATTTTTTTTTTAGTGGCAGCAGGATCCTTGTAATGCGTGTGAGAAAGCCCTTTTATCCTTCTTCACTTAAGTACAACGGATAGCGCTCTCCCAGATTAGGAATTCAGTATAAGTAGAGCAAAGAAATGTTCTCTCAAGGAGCCAGGCATACATATGAGATACAGAGAGATCAGCATAATTTAAAATGCTTGTTTGATTTTCCTGTACAACGTACTGCAGCATCATGCATGGGTAATGTTAATAATTCTACAGATTCTGTGTCCGCAGAAGAACTGAGAGAACATGGTTTCTATTCAATTGCTTGCTCTTAAGACCCTTCTGTAGGTGTGCCCAAAGTCACTTGCAGTTTATCCTTAGGCACACTGAACATGTCTATTTGCTTCAAGTTGTTGGGAAAAAAATAGGAACTCTCCCAAGTACTGAAATCTGACATAGAGTCATAAAACCAAGTGTTGAGATATAACAGGATATGCAGACATCTCTTCACCAGAGATGATTTGATGCTAGCCTTTCCAAAGAATGAGCTTCAAATACTGTTTTATGGAGCATTGATTTTTGCTTACTTCCAAATCCACTGTTTCCTGAAGTCCTGCAGGAGATAAGATCCTGCTGTCCTGGCTTTGAAGAGAGAGTCACAGTTTTGTGAACAACTGTATTTTCAGTTAAGACTTCCAAGACTGTGCCTTTTGTGGCACATGCTCTTATGTAGATTGTGAGTACATTTACTATTCCAAGTGTATCAGTCTCAGGTTTGCACTTTGAGTTCTGTGGCTCTTTGGGGTGGGCTTGCTCATACAAGAATAGAAGGGGAACTATCACATTTGTATGCCTGCTAAGTAGATTGGTTAACTGCATGCGTGTCCCCAGTGTTGGTTTGTTCGCACTTACAGGTTTCACCTGTCGTTAAAATACCCTTTATCCAACTTTTTATGTCAAATGAACATCAATTGTCATTAGGAAAATATTAAATCCTTTTTATCTGCAGTTTTTGTTGATGTGACATGTATTCCCCCCTGCCCCATCTGATCTTTGATTGGTTCTTCTATATTTGTTTGAGGATCCCTTTTGTAGTACTTTGGCTTGCCTGATTCCAGGTTTACTCTTGCATACATAACATCCTTTCTTCCATGGAGAGCCCTTTTCTTAGAGGAGATATTTGGAAGATGAGTATAAAATTGACTGTGTTACAGATTAGTATATTAGTATATGTGTCTGTACAGTATAGTATAGATTTTTCAGTATTTTCAGGTCGTGCCATGCTGATTAAGGCATTGGTATGATGTCCTGAATGTCATGGAGTCATAGAATGGTTTGTGTAGGAAGAGACCTTAAAGGTCATTCAGTTTCAGCCCCCCCTACCATGGACATGGGTACCTTTTGCTGGACCAGGTTTCTCAGAGCTCCAGCCTGGCCTTGGATGCTTTGAGGGATGGGGCATCCACAACTTCTCCAGGCAGCCTGTTTCAGTGCCTCACCACCCTCACAGGAAATAATTTCTTCCCATTATCTGATCTAGATCTACTCTCAGTTTGAAGCCATCCCCCGTTGTCCTGCCACTACATGCTCTTGTCAAAAGTCCCCCTCTGTCTTTCTTGTAGGCTCCCTTCAGGTACTGGAAGGCAGCAATTAGGTTACTCTGAAGCCTTCTCTTTTTCAGGCTGAACAAACCCAATTCTGTCAGTCTTCCCTCACAGGAGAGGTGTTTTGCTATAGATTGTTTAGCAAATGAAATGATTAATCTTGGCCTTTTGATTTTATAGATTTATATGACTAATTTTTTATACTTTCAAAAATATGAGCTAGTAAATAGAGGTAAATAGTTTAGTGTCCCATCAGAAATGTTAACCAGGGTATCAATTACATGATTATATTTGAAAATTGGTTGGAAAAATAGTAAGCAGAGTTTTATCTTATTTATTTCAGAGTGCCATCTTGAAGGTGCATGCCGATTCTAAACAGCTGTCACGCTGAGTCAGGCCTTTTGGCTTTCTTCATGTTTATATAGCTAATATAAATACAGAAACACTTTTTCACAGTCCTTAAATTGTCTTTTAAATATATTTCCTTGTGACGCTGGTGTAAAATGCTACAATATGGTCATACTGTGTTACACAGCAAAGGTGCAACCTGGGTGTTCCTGAAAATCGTTTCCTGCTGAGAAGTTTGTAAATAGTGGGTAAAACTCACTGGCAACTGCAAGTCAAACATATTCAGCCAGTTTTTTGTTTCTTAAAGGGGTTTACTGTCATCTGACTTCTAGGACAGTAAAGAACTGCTTGTGTACTTAATGTTCTCTGTGCCATTCTGTTATGAATGTTTAAGAGCTCCTTGAAGTCATAAGCGAATAGGGAATCTTTGGATTGATAACCTTTTGTTAGTGGCCTTTCTCTTGAAGCCTTCTACAGTTGTGTAGTATTTAACTTCTTAATGTCCCTGGCAGAAGCAACCACAATGAAATTGATTATTTGTCTGGTTTAAGTATATCTAATCAAAAAAGGTCGTAGTTTTAACTGTTCTTTTTGAAGTCATTAGTACTGTGAAATGGAAGCACTTGGAATGCTCCTTTGGACAGTTCTTTTCTTGGTTGTTGCTTGAAAATATTTTATTATTATGGTGTTCATTATCTGTCGTCACCTGGTGTTGAATTGTATCTAGAGCTCAGGCCCCTTAGATTATGGCTTTTTTTTTTTTATTATTCTTATGTTAGGTCAAATGTGATTGTAGATAAAAAAATGCTGTGAACCACGGGTTCCTGATCTGAGAGTTTTCCATCTGTGTTTGGATGTGCTGTGTGAAGATTTAATGTTATTTTGAAGGTGGATAATGTGCAGTTAGTATGTGCTAGCATAAAAAAATACAGTGTGACAGTACCGAAGAATAAACAATGGTAAACCAAAATGGAATATTGTCATTTGAGCTGATTTCTAATGACACTTGTACTATTACAGGTGTCTGTCTCCCCTTAATTGCACTAATTACGTATAGGTAATTGGTGACAGCATGCATAGTGTGTAGAGAAAAGATATTTGGAAGACAGACTCATTAGTTCTTGAGGGTGCAATTTGGGCTTCAACATAACATTTTGTCTCTCATCTGTCTTTTATCTTGCACTTTTTCAGCTTTAGACTTTCTATTTCCTGATGGAAATGTATGAAGTGTAGTGACAAGTTTGTCCTTCTTTATCCAGTAGGCTCTCTAATGAGTTCAATGATGGACAGCACTGATACCAAACTGTTTCTCTGTAAATAAGTGTACAGTGAAAGCTGCTACAAATTTTGCTTGTACATCAGGCTTAAGATTACATATGATTTTTTATTTTAACATTGTCTCAATGTCTTTTCTTTCATGTTTCCCAGAGTTCATCCGTATACTACCTGTTCTTTTCCTACTGTCCTGTTATTACAAAGGAAAACAGATGATGCTCAGTACAATTTATAAAATTCTTTGCTGTTTGAAAACTGGGTTATATGTATAGCATAGATTAAACCTCTCCATATTATGTGCCTGTAGACAGATGTATATACAAAACTATACAATTATACCAGATTATCCTGGTCACATAGGGTGGCTTGTACCATAGTCATTGGGTGGTGTAGGGAAACCTCATTTACTGCCAGTGCATGCCTCCTTTGGGTATGAATGATGCACTTTTTTGTGGAGCCTTTAACCCATAGTAATTTCAGTGTCTGCTCTCCTTCATGCATTATAAACTGAAAGAGAAAAAAAGGTAAAATTCAACTTGATTAAAAATCAACATGTAACTTTTTTGGTTTTTATCCCTAAGTAGGAACGACATCTGTATAATTTGATAAACATTTTCTTTATAAATTTAGCATGAGAGGAGTAAGAAAGTTAGGGTAGTAAAAGTGGGAGACAGGAAATTACAACCACTTCAGGAGGAACATTGAAGTGTACATTTGAAGGAATAGTCTCTTAATATCGTGCTGTTTTAGGCTGTTGGTGGTGAAGCCTGCTCAAGAAAAAGATGTCAAAAATTTTTTGAATACCAGCAACTTAAAAGACCTGAAATCTCTCTGAAATGAAATGTACTGTAGTATTGGTACATTTTTTTCTCTAACATTTAGGTTCTCTAAAACTTGGTGTGTAGTATCCAAGGAATATATTCAAAGGCATTTTCTGTTGCACTGAATGATATAAATTGCATGGGTTTTCTGTATAATATTTATACTGATGGAATTATATTTAGTACAGATTTTCAGCTTCCTTCATTATCAGGCACCTAACAGACATTGCAGGAAGGTCTGTCAGATTTTGTTATTGAAAATCCCTGACCACTTCTTTAATCTTAATTGCCAGGATCTTAAATTTGATAGTCTTCTTGACTGTGTTTGAAGATTTGTTTGAAGGTCTACCTTTGATGAACCTGTCTGATAAACATGAACATTTACCATGTCTGATAAACATGAAGCTGCACTGCTCTCTCAAGGGAAGCACTGTTGTGTGTTCCATTTTTTCTCAGCTTCCTGGTTGCTGAACGCTGCTTGCATCTGTTCTTAGCCTTCTCACGGAGGAGCAGTGGCAGCAGTACAGAATTGATGCTATCTTTGAAATCTGCACAGCTGCTGGTGTGGGTCTGAGTCACAGCAGGGAGGTTGACCACAATCTTGTTAATGTGCTGCTACTTGACCAGTCAGTTAATAAAAGCACAGTCACTCAAGCTGATCGATGAGAGACTTTGGAATAAAGTGCTATGATTTTCATTTGGTTCTTGTTTGGAAAGCTTTAAAGGAAAGAAATGTATGAGTTCCTAGTATAATTTCCATAGCAAAATCAAACCATGTGCTCACTGTGGGTAGGTTTGAAGAACTTACCTTTTTCAGAAGGTAGAAAAAAATGAAGAAGGAAAAGGATGAGGCATCTAATGCACAATTAAAAATGTGCTTTCTTTCTCTTAATTTACCAAATAAATTGTTTAAATTCATACATAGAGGATTTTTAATAATTCTGTTGGTGTTGGTATTTCTCTTGTGTGTTCACATCTCTTTCAATATAAATTTTCTCTCATTGTTAAAGACTTGAGTAGTGGTATTTGTAGGGGTAGCTGGTGTTTGCAGTGGGTAGTAAGGTGTATATTTTTTAATTTTTAAAAATCTTTACCTGCTTTATGTTAGAACTTTGATAGTGAGAAAAAAATTCCAAAGTTTAAAATGGTCCCGCAAAATTAATAACAAGCTGCTCTAGCTTTTTTTTTTACATAAATATGAACTAGAAACAAATAAGACTTTTTTTAAATTGGCTTACAGCTATGTTCCTTTTTTTTGTGTTTTCAACATCAGAGTCGTTTTACAGTGACATGTGTGGTACTGTCTTTCTTCTTCTATGAAGCTTGCTGGTTTTTTTCTTTTTCCTGTGACTGTCAAACATTGTCTTTTGGTAAGATGGACTTTCTCTTTTGAACTAATTACTGTAACTGGTAACAAATAAACTTGAGGCTGTACTGCATGAGCAATTTCCTCCCTCAAATTGAAACCCAGGTTTGATTCTTTAAAATCTTGTTTCTTGACCTGATTTTAAATGAATGGGTTTTGCCAGCATTTCAGCTTGTAGATTGTTATTTCTTCTGTATGTTGGCTGTATTCTCACTTAACAACATTCTTAATTGGGTTTTCCTGACAGCTTTTTTTCCAGTCTTTTCATTCATTAGCCTGTGTCTATAGAGTGTTCTTCCTGTGTGATTTTCTTTCCTTTAAATGTTCTCATTTTTTTGGTTGAATTTCTAAAGATAGTTACTACTTTCTCCTCTTTTTTTCTTTCTTTTTTTTTTTTTTAATGTTCTTTTCCAGACTTTATCTGCACTTAATTTTAGTTTCCTTAAGCTGGTTTGATTTCAAATCCCTTTGACTGCATCATCACTAATAAAGTGCACCATTGTTACTGAGGACAGCTGGCACAGATTGGGATTTGTCCTTTCTGTTAATCTTTCAGCCTTAAAACAGGTAGCTGTGTGCGCAGTACTGTTGGAAGTTTTCCCAGCCATGTGATAACCCTCAGATTGTTCCCAGGGGTTGGGAGAGTGCAGTTGGCCTTTATCAAAAGTATTTCAGGACTTGTTCTGACTTGATGATTTGCATTTCTGTCTCTGGGAAAGTTTTAGTCATTAATATATTGATGTAACCTTTAAGGTTAACTTTTGTAAAGGCAATAGTTAAACAAGTTACCTACTAGAGATTAACTCAATTTTATCTGTGATCTGCTTCCTAAAAGGCCTACTCTGGTAATCATTAATATTAAATCTTAAACTTTTGAATGATTTTGCTAGAAAAAAACCCAAACGGTACCCAACAACAACAGCAACAAAAAAAGAAATAAACAATCTCAACAGTTCATCCAACTCCCTCATCCACTTAAATTTTTTGGTTTGGTAATTTATAGGAGGTCTGCATTTTCCTGCTCACTCTAACTTCCCCATTCTAATGTTGTGTGGAGTGTTTGGCTTTGTTGCATTCTGTATTTCAGAACAGATGTAGTAATCTTAAGACATTCAAGACAAGATTTCCTGCTCCACCCTATATATCTGTCCTCCCTGAGCCAAGTATGACTTCTAACAGGATGGAGCATCTCACGAAATGTGTTGTGCCAGTTGAGTTACATTTTTGTTTACTTTCCGAGGTTTCCAGCTACCCTCGTTTTTATTCTCATAGTTCTTGTGTTAGTTTGCTGAGAAGCAGAAGTTTACAAGGAAGCTCTGGAGATATTCTACTGTTTGCCACCTTCTCCTCCCTGTGACCCTTCAGCTACCCACGCTTGCCACTCATTCCTTTGGAGCTGTGATCTAGGTTGCCATTTGTAAGTCTTGTTATTTTATTAAAGAGGACAATCTTTGCCTTTAATTTACTCACCGGTGATTTGAATGACAGCAGAGCTTTAGCCTGCCAGGCTGGGAAGCACAGATGGCACTTCACATGGCTGAGAAAAAGTGGAACTCTGGGGAAAAGAAGCATATGTTTTCCTGGATTTGAGAGAACTAAAAGAGGTCCAGCGCTTGAAGTGTTTTTTCCAAATTTTCCCCAAATTTGCTCCACACATGCAGTAGTGTAATGTATTAGCAATGTCACTCTAGCATACACGAAAGTTTGTGAAGTGAAAAATGTAGGCCTGCAGACACTGAACAGCAGTGATGTGTCTTCCAGGAATAATGGGATGTGTCAGCTGGGGCCATGTACATAAAAGGGAGATAGGAGTCGAGTGGTTGGGCCAGTTTGTCTTGAAGGAGAGGAGCAGGGAAGAACTTGAGAATTGTGCAGTGTTCCATAGGTTTATTACCTTCTGAGTCACCTGCCTCCTGGCAAGTGGATAGGTTAAAAATGTGTTTATATTTGGGATGTTATTTTGTAACTTAATTCTTCATTTGGCCCTTTAATATGTCCATGAAAAAAGTCAGTGGATTGTGCACTATTGCATCAGTTTTATAGTGTTCTGAATTTGTGCCTTGAAAAACCATTATGTGTCAGAATTTCAATATCATGAAGGGACTTTGTACCTTAAAGCAACTATTTTATATTTTCTTCTGTAAAGGATAAGCACTTAATGATACTAAATTTTGTTCCTAACAGTTATTTGTGCTGTTAAAAATGGTGTACTCTTAGTACAAGGTCAAAGTAGCAAAGTACTGTGGGACAAAGAAAAACAAGTGTGAGGAGATCTTTGTCTTTTATGCTTATTATGTTGAATATTGAGGAATAATGCTCCCAGATCTGGCTTGACTGAAAGTGGAAATTCGTTGACCAACTTGTATGTCCTTCTCAAACCAGTGGTAGTCAAAGCTTGTTTGAAGGGGAACCTCATATACCAAATTGAACTGCAGAAAGAACCCTGTGTACTTCTCTGCAAAACAGATGATCCCTGGGAGCTTCTTCTCTGTGTGGTAGAAGTTCGATGATTTGACTTTGTACCTTGCATATGCCAGATTTTTTAGCTCTTAGCAGTAGGGAATCTGAGGGAAAAAAATGCAACAAAACCGAGCCCCGAACTGTTACATAATGTATATAGAAAACCCTATATGATTTTTTAAATATATACATTAAAAAGATTAGCTTCCCTTCTGTCTCTGTGGGATGTTTTTCTTTCCGTATTTGTTTAAGGAAATATGCTTAGTACCAGCAACTAGCAGTGCTACCAGACAGATGGATTGATGGGTAGAGGAGAAATGAAATTCAGTTTTTCAGTTATATACCCACCTCTCCATTAGAAACATACATTATCTCTTAAAACTGGAAAAATCATGTTCTGAGCCTCACTTGGGCTTACAGAAGGAATAATGGTCCCTTTATTTTTCTTTACCAATTTACTGATTTTGTTGTTTGTTTGTTTGAAGTGGTTTTGTTAAGTGTTTTAAGTTGTTTAAAATAGATTCTTTTCGTGCAGTGTTCTCCCTAACATAGGTTCAGTCACTTGAAATTGAAACTGTAGAGCTGGCAATGGAATACGTGGGTGACTTTAGTAAAGAGCTGGTGTGTGTGCTTCAGAAATTACTTGTACTAGGGAAGGTAGGATTATCACGCTTAGGAGTAGATTTATGTGTTTGGAGTAACAGAAAATGATTAATAAATAATAAAAAAAAAAGATTAAAAATTCACATACTTGAGCACTGGTGAGAACTCCTGATAGAACCAGACTGATGATCAGAGGCAGATTGCTGTTCTGTGACCCAGCTTCTGATCTGCTTCCTTCTCAGATGATATGGTTTGGTGAGAGTAACGTGATTCTAAACCACACCAGCTGGTTTCTAGCTTTTAAAAACAGATTGTTAGGACCAGCCAGTAAAGCATTCGTTGATTTACATTTAGATTAGCGTTACCTCTGATCACAGTCCCACTCAGAAAAGAGCAAGTCATTTGGATAAAAAAGAACTGTTAGTGTGATTAAGCTGAACTTGCCTTCCTAAAGGAGAAAGCAAGCATTTGGCAAGTAAGACCTTGGAAGAAATAACAATAGATTTTATTTGGTTTTAGGGCATATATGGGAGAGAAACATCTGAAAATAAATATACTTGAGGCATGAATTTAAGAACAAATCTTGTTTGAAAATCAGAGGATGAGGTCTAGTTTCAGTAATGGGGAGAAGGAAACTCAGTGGTTCAAGATATCTTTTATATATTTATGTAAGAATACCATGTAAGATGATAAGGTTGATCCTGGACTCAGAAATTAAAAATGAGCATCTGAAATTTCTTGGTACTAGAATAACAAAAATCTCCAAGAAAGAGGGTATTGCAGATAAGGAAAAATTTGATTGTTATTTGTCATAAAATTTTCAGTTTTACAAATTCTGTTCCTCAGAGCTACCACTGATATCCTGTACATATCTGAAGGGAATATGTATTGCTTTTTTTTTTTTTTTTCTCAGCGCATAGTTTGTCTTCTAAAGCAGAGACAGTTTGCCATTCTCTAAAGGTGGGATTTTGAGTGATTTGTCTGATTTGTCCTATGATATTGGGAAAGTAGTCCTGGCCTGGCATGTGTGTCTAATGTCTGTGTTCAGAATTAAATCAGTTTGCCCCAGTCAAATGGAGAAGGGATAGGAGAAGAGTTTCCTTTTTAAAATTCCTCTATGCTGCAACCCTCTATTCCTAAGGTGATGGAGGTATTTTTCATCTTACACTTCTGTAGTTACAGTCACTAAAGCGTGGCATCCTTGAACTCTATTACCTTGCTCCTGTGATTTCAAATTTTGTGTCTTTTTAAAATGCAACTTAAATAAAAAAGTGTTGATGAAATGTTTTGGACTCAGTTTTGGTTGGAATGCAGGAGACTGGATTGAACACTGCAGATGTTATTGAGTTCTTTATAAGTATGTATATTCTTTTTAAAATAGATTAATTAAAAAAAAAATGTTATTGACTAGTCTGTGTACACCCAGCAATTCAAAGTCAGAATTGGGCATATACCTAAAATTTCCTATCCATAAGGTCACTTCATGACCTTTATTTCCAAAAAAGGTCTGTGTAAGAAGGCAAACTTATCTGGAAGGAACCACTGTCTATATAGTGTAATAATAGTTGTAAGTACTCTTGAGGTGGTTGAAACCCAAATGCAAAGATTTTTTAAAATACTTACAGTTTTTATATTATGAATAGAATTCAAATCTCAGGGATTTATTAGCAGTACTAGGCTGTAAGGTGGTAAACTTTTAGGTAGTTTTGAATGTTTCAGAGTAGGCTGGCTGTATAAAGATAATCACAATTTATGTAAAGTGACTCTGTTTTTTTAATGGAACTGTGGAAAAAACCCAAAGAGCTTTATTTCTGTCTTCTTAGAAGTGCAGGGCATGATGATTTGCCCAGCCTGGTAGGACTGGAAGGCTTTTTGGTACTGCTTGCAATTCTATTGCTTACAAATAAATCAACTTGTAAATGTAGTATTAGTTGTTTTCATTCTATGAAATGTAAATGTTTCCACTTCATGATTACCGTGAGCCAATCTGTCTAAATCTATTTTTCTATGTGTATGGCTCACATAATGTACTACCTTCTACTTGTTTATGAGGTTGGAAATATGAACTTGTAAGAAAATAAATTGTAATGCTTTATACAAAAGTAAGAGTAAGCATCATTCTTGACCGTACTCTAATGTGTTCCCTGTAGGGCTACCTCTTGGAACATGTGGACTCTGAATTTTGTTCTGCTTGGCTTCTTGGGTCACCTTCAGCTGAAAGTTTTACCTCTCCATTTTTGTGAAGCAGGCAGTGTAGCTAGTTTGATGAGAGCTACAATAAAAGAACAAGTTTATTTTTTCTGATTTTAGTTTTTATACATGGAGTAACTGGGTTGTAGATTTTTGTTTGCATTTCTGAGATACTTTATCACAGCAAAAGCTATAACCTTTTCATTGAGGGCTTTAGCCAAAGTATACCCAAACTGTTAATCTCAAATAGAAGTGAAAATAGGCTATCTCCCTATTTCCTTCAGGCTTTCCATTTTTGAAAGCTCATGGGCTCTGGCTTTGTAGGTGCTGATTACTTTAAATAATTCATTACATGAATAGGAAAACACAGAATTCAGATTTGTTTTTTGTCACTGTTGGTGCTTTTGAGAGCTTTAGAGTTGCTGGTTCACCTTGTTCATTTAACAGTACAGCTGCTGAAGCTTCTCTTTGAAATAGAAAATCACTTAATTTTCTTTCAAAAATAAGACTAATTTGGCAGAATTCTCATTGCAGTAAAAGTCAGTTATCTGAAGCATTTATAATTTTTTTTTCCTTTGTTCATGTTCCTGGTACTATTGTTGCTTTAATTGGTTTCCTGTTTATTTAATTTTTTTTGCTTTCATTCCTTTCCTTGAAGTCAGGTTCACAAATAAGCTTTTTCAACAACCAATTTATTGCTGTTTCAGAGTGTGATAGTGCAGCTTTTGATTGCTTTTCTGTTAAGTGGCCAGGAATCAACAGTTAGTTCAGTAGTGCCATTCTGAATTAGTGAGACAACTGTTAGGAAATGATATACTAATTCCATGTCTTGGTAACTCCAAAGTAAGGTTTTGTTTAAAACAGTTGTATCTTCACTGAAAGAGTGGCCAAGCACTGTAACAGGCTGCCCAGGGAAGTTGCTGAGCCTCCATCCCTGGGTAAATTTGAAAGATATGTAGATGTGGCTCTTGAGGACATGGTTTAGTGGTGGACTTGGCAGTGATAGGTTTATGGCTGGACTTGATGGGCTTAAAGGTCTTTTCTGACCTAAATGATTCTGTGATAAATATTAATGAACTTTTCTTCTTTTACTTTCAGAGAATTGCCTATGCTTCAAAATGAAAGTGAGGAAGAAGAATCCCCAAAAGTATTAATTTGAACAATAATTATTGCTTGTAAGTAAGTAATTCTCATTCTGTGTGATGTTGCCTTCACAACTGAAAACTGCTCTTCTGTTGATAAGTCTTTGTCAGCTGAGAAAAGGAAACTTTGAAAAAGAGAGGTCAGGTCCTTCACTTTTCAGTGATCACTGACAAAGTGGGTCAATCAGATACCCGTTTCACCTTTCATTTCTCCTTACACCTATATCTCTCCCTTCTCCTTTTTGTCTCTCATCTCTAAAAAGAGAAATTCTTTGGTAGGTTCATTACCTCTGTCTTAGGTACAAAATCCTGTATTTCTTTGGCAGTATTTCTAGGCCCTTTCCATCTGTATTGCAGATATTGCATATATTTCTCAGAGATAACCTTACTTCTGCAGAGGCTTGGCACAGGCCCTACTCCAGGAAGTTTTTCAAGAGTTATAAGCAACTAAGCTGTTATGGGTGGAAAGTATTCTGTGCTCTGGAGTATCCCAGATCCAGTGCTAGTTAATGCTTCAGATTCTTATGGTTTTGAAGGTCTGGGCAGGTACCATAATAGTCATGTTTGAGGACACATTTTTTTTAATTAAATAAAACCTAGCAGGAAGATAACTCTCTTCATTTTGAGAAGAATGCTTAAAGAATGAAGTGAACGTCACTGAAGTATGAATCTGGGTGTGAACTTGGAAACCAATCATATTATGACATTGTTTTTTTGATGCAACTGTAGAAAAGACTGTTATGATCAGGATTCTTAACTATGATAAGAAAGTTGTGAAAATTTCTTAAACTTCCTCAATTGAACAAATTAGACTAAGAGTTCAAGCAAACTTGTTGCAGATTTGATGCTTTTACAGTTCACCAGCTTCACTAGTGGTTGTCAAGCTGATGACATGTAAAGTGCTCTCAATTACATTGATTTATTTTGTGCACTTATAACTCTAAAAGTACTGTGGTATTGTAAGAGTTTAGTGATGGGTAATTAAAAAAAAAGAAAAAGAGGTGGGATTTCAAATAATGTTCTAGGGACCTTCTGGCCAGGCCATAACAAAGGATATGGTGATAGCTTTCCAAGTGTCCAGTGTCCAGGTAGGTGTCTTGGAACTGGGTTAGCTGTTGTGACTGTTTCCTGTTGGTGAGAGGAATTGCTTCCATTTCCTGAACCCAGCTTTCTTCTCTGTCTGACTTCTACTGAAACGAGATTTATCTCACAAATCCAGAGAAAAGGTGGCTAGTACTGTTTCTTGGCTTTTGGGATGGATCAGCTCGGACAGCTGTTCAAAGAAGTGTTGAAATGGTACAGAGGAAGCAGAGAGGCTCTGCAGGCAGGAGCAGATAGTGTGGGAGCATCACCTCTCCCTTTAGGCAGCTGCCAGTCAGTGGATTTGCCCAGCAGTTTGTGGTAATGCTCTCTTGAAATTGTTTGGCTGGGAATACATGATTTGACTTTGGAGAACAGGCTTCTGTGGAAACTTCAGACTATGAGTGGCTAATCTTGCCAGATCCCTCCCAGCCATTGCAGTTAGTCAGAATGGTTTATTGATCTAGAGTAGAAACAATAATTCAGAGCGAAAAAAATCTTAGCGGTAGCAAGGAAATCTGAAACAGTCTTACCTTCACGCCACCCTCCAACTCCCCAGCCCCATGTGTAGTATCTGAAGGCTCTGAAAATGAATGAAGGATAGAAGAACTTTCATGACTTCTCAAAACCTCACTTGTAGTCGGAATTGGTGGTCCCTTGTACATGATGTTATGTAATACAACAATTTGTATCTTGATTTGAAGTTTTGTAAATTAAAATTTGTTTCTTTGTGAGAGCCTGCTTGCAGACATGCATGCATTTGTAATTACTTGCTTTTGTACTTCCTGTTGTTCTGTGCTCAGACTAATTGATTTGTCCGGAAGCTGGTGATGGTGTTGTCTGTCTTTAGCAGAGATGTGTTCCTTCCTTTAGCGAGAAAGAGAAACAGTGGTTGAGAAGTGAAACCTCTTCTTGCCTTTTCTGTTTAGTTTGTGTGGGAGGGTAATTAAAAGGATTTATGCAGGTCTATAAACTGCAGTGCCTGGAGCTGTAGTTAAGCCACTGGTTTGGTACATGCATTGCTCAACTGCTGAAGGAGGTTGAGCAGTGGAGGAAAGCTGATTTGGGCTTAGTGTCCAGGTAAGGTCTAGGCGGGGCTGGTGGGTTGAGGCAAGTAACTGAGCACTGCAGTGAAGTGATTAACCATTACTTGATTATGCAATCCATGGATTGTGTTGGAATCCTGCTTCTGGTCAGAGTTTGTAACAAGCTGCATTTGAATGATTTACTCCTATCACAGTCTGGCTTGGGAAAACTGTATTATCATCCATATACTTATTTAATATTTTTTTCCTGGTTCTTTTCAGATATAAAAATGTTTCCGTGGTAGCCTTTTCTTTTTTTTTTCCCCAAATCATATTTCACACTTAGTCTAATCCATTCCATCTATGAACTGCTGTTCTGTAGTTTGTTGAGAAATAAAGATCAAATCAACATTTTTTATTGCATTCTAAAACACTTTCTTATCCTTTCTCGGATATTCTGTAAGTTAGATTAATCTGCAATAAGCTTTTCAAGATAAACTAATCTCTGGAAAAGGCCTGTATATCTTGAGTTTTATTTATTGTAAGGGCACCTAAAATCTTGGATAGATATTCTCTGTTTCAACATATCTAAATAGATCAGTGTATGATTCCTGATGGAAGATACCTTTTCAGGAGGGCATATTACTGATTTATCCCTGCCATTTTATCAGGACTGTCCCTCTGTGTTTCTGGAGTATCTATGATCTTACTTTCTACTTTCCCTCTTGCCTGAGGATCATTAAAATCTGTTTCTTGTTCTAACATTTAGCTTCAGTGTGCCCTTCTATCCTGGTAGGCTAGTTTGGATTCTTCTTTGAAAGATTGCTTCCTGCTCCTCTGTCTCACTGAACAATATTCTTTATTAAAAGTGTGTTCTAGATAAGTCATTTCTGATGCAGCAGCACAAACAACAGTCTTTTATGTTTTTCTTTTCAAGAAAAGAGGATGCTAATGGAGCCATTGACACACGTTTACTGCAGTGAAAAATGATACCAGACTGAGACACTGCAGAGAGGTTGGAAGATTGGAGGAGAATTAACATGAAGCGAGAAATTAAAATGAGCAGGGGAAAATGGGATTCAAGCCATTAAGGGCAAACTTAAAATCCTGCTTTTAAATTAAAAAAAAGAAAACAGGCAACTCCAGGATAAGGAATGGCTGAGAGTTCTGAAGAAAGAGATTGAGGGTTAAGATCTGACCTTAAATCAAGAGTATCATGCACAAGAAGTAGTTCTGAGAATGTAACATCACACCAGGATGAGTAAATGAAAGCGCTGTCATTCATCACTGTAAAACTGATGTAGATCTCTCTGCACAACCTAGGGTAGAAATGGAATCAGCTAGGTCTTTGTGCCCAGTTTGGAACCATGCACTTAATGCACACAAAGAAATCAAAATTATCTTGCCGAATTGGAGAGTCCAGAAGAAAATAGTATTGAAAATATAATGCTTGATCCAAGACCTGTGAGGAGAGGTTGAAATAAGAAGAGGCTGATTAAGGAGCAAAATTTCCCCCAACCCTAATTGTTTATCTCTTTTGTAAATTAAACATGGTGAGCTACTCAGCTCTTTGCACAAGATGCTGAGAAAGAACATAGCATCATTTTCTGCATATTGCAGTGTTTTTTATTTCAATTTTTTTTAGCTCAAATACTTCTTCCAATGTACCAAGTAATGTTTTAGCTCAAATCTAAGTTTAAACTTGAATAGTCCAAATCTAAAACATCAACTGAAAATTTGAAAAAAACCCAAAAACTAGACATGATAACCTGGATGGATAATTTTTGGCTCTAAATTAATATTATTTTTACAGTCCCTGAAAAGTCAAATTTCAAATACCACTGGTAGTCTGTACCTTTTAAAATGTCTAGGATTAGCCTGTTACACGAAACTAAACTTTTGTATTGACAAATTGTTTAAGAGGACAAGATCAGAAGAAATAGCCAGGCAAGAAGTTTCCTGCTTCACAAGTTCTTTCAGTTAAATAGGTAAGGATGTACATCACGGCGTTTTTAAAATTTTATTTTTAGTTTGAAATACAGAGAGATAGTGTAGGTATGATAAATGTATCTCTGAGTTATGAATTTTAATTTAATGTTATTATTTTTATATGCAGTAGTAGAGGGGGTGATAGTCTTGCACACTTTTTGCTGTTGGGTGAAAGAAATTGTAGTTTTCATGGGGAGAGGAACAAGATGTGGATAAATGTGAAAGTGACATCTACAGTATAGAAATATTCTGCAGTTGTTTTGGCTTTGCTCTTTTAATGATGTAATTATACTACACTGATATTTCAGTACTTTATTGTTTGGATTATATTAAATAGTGGCTAATAAACACTTCTGAAACTGGCAGATCCTGTTAGCATAGGAAAATCCTCATTTAATTGTTTTTGCACATCAGTCTTGGTGGGGTTTTTTTGGTTACTTCTTTTGTTCTTAAACAAATGTTGAAATAAGCCAAGTCTAAGGGGAATGAGAAAAATTAGATGCTTGCCAGTATGTGGAAAAAACCTAATCAAGACAGAGGTTAATTATAGGGTGATTCACTTGAAACTGATCCTAATGATACTGTCTTTTAATCAGATTGATTTTGCCTAAGCATATTTATCGTAACTCATGTTAACTGTATTAAAATTGGTTAATGAATCTAAAAAGCTGTCAGTAAGGAGGGAACCTTCAAACTCTAAGGAAGGCTCCCTCATTGCTACATGGCAGGAGGTTCTTGGTCATTGACTTTAGCTCTTGGGAAGAATACATTGCTCCTAATAAATGTCTAAATTTGATAGAAAGAGATCACTAACTGTTAAATTGCTTGGCAAGTTGAACTGGAAAGTATTTGGATAGAGCCAAATGTGTGGTCCCAGGTCCAGAGACCAATATTGTCGATTGCACTTATGGATTAGAGACAATGGTTTTGAATAACAAAGTAGAAAGGATGTAGGGGAGGTGATATTAACTGCATATACAATATTAATGGGCTGTGGTGAGTGTATAATGGCTAGTTTGGGGTTCTTGAGATTAGTCAGAAATAGTCTTAAGAGGTTTATAAGAGAGCTGTAAAAATGCAGGTTCTGGGAAAGTGTATCTCATTTTAGTGATGTAAGAAGCTTATTCTGTTGAAGTGTTACTTCAGAAGTTTTGAAGATTTGGACTTTAATCCTATATGAAAAGGCATTGGTGTGAGCTGAAAACAGACATTTGGTAACTTGGTAGTTGAGCAGTTTATCTGGAAATCATTTGTTTTCTGTCATTCTCTTAAGGTGTTTGAATCTCATGGATGGTTTTAGTAAAACATGTGCCTTTTCTTGGAGAGCATATGTGGTGCTGATGCAAGAAATAGGAGAAAGTGTGTGATCATTGGATCACAAGGGAAAGGTGGTAGTCATGGTGTATTAGTATTCACTGTAGCAAGCCAGAGTAGCAGAATATACACATTAGATGGAAAAAAAGCAAGGATTACAATTGGCCTTGCAGATGGAGCTGAGACCTCATGTTGTGGCTCAGGAAACAAAGATTACAGACTACCATGGAAGAATCCCAGTCCAATTCCCCGTGCCATATTCCCCTCTAGGGGCAGGGTATTAACATACCCTTACTCAAGTCAGAATGTTACTGGTAACATTTTGTCACAAATACTATGTAAAATACAATGTGTCACAGTAATAGGAATATAAATCTGTGAAATCCATCTTTGTCTCAAGATATTACCAACTCCTTTTCTGCCAGCCAAATGCATTTTCAGGCATCATGTTGCAGCTTCCTATTCAGTAGCTGTATTACTCCTTTCCCTTTTCTAGGTGGTCTAGATTTTTCACCTGTCAAGCTAATGGTAGAATCCTTCTGAATGAATGTTGGCTTTGCAATTCTGCCAGTGAACATGTTCCTGTCCAGGAAATATGCTAATGTTTTCAAAAAATTCTATTTTTAAAAGACTGCTTTTTGCACCATCCTTCCCAACCATGTTAATATTTGTGGGTATTTTTGTTTTGGTTTTTTTTTTTTTAACCATGGAAAAGTACTCCTTTCCCCTCTATGCTTAAGATTGGCTTGGGAGGGCAGAACTACTGTATATCTTTCTTCTCTTGATTCATCACAATGTAGAAATTCCCTTGTCTTGAATTGTGCTTTTTCCTGCATGTTACACTTGCAGCGCTGGGCAAAAGTCGTGTTTTTGGTGTCTCTAAATGTATGAGAATAGCTATTTACTCTGCATTTCCCTTCAAGCAGATACTAGTCTGGAAGTGCAAACTTCTGGAGGGCAATCTTTTCATTTTGCGCCGTTGTCAGAGGCCTTTGATTGTGTTGTCAGCGTTAGTGTGGTTGTGTTTGGCATGAACACAGTGTGAAGGGTGCAAGGAGATGGCTGATTGTCCTGTAACTGTCAGGGTGAGGGAACTTACAGCTCAGTGCTTTCCTCACAGTCCCGAAAGCACCGCTCAGCACCGTGCAGCTGGTCAGTGAATACTTGCAGCAGTCGATGGTTTTTGTGCACTGCCTGTATCATGCATCCTTTCTTCTTGATTATCTTGTCTTAATTTCTATGTGTTTTGGTAGTTTCTGAAGTCAAAAAAATACGGAAAAATTATGTATGCTATTGTTTCATGTTTGTAACACTCCTCTGAGAAGAATTCATGTATCTTCTGGAGAGTGGCTGGATAAAAACTGGTGTGATGAGCCACATGGATTTCATAAAAGGTACACTAAAAAGCCACTAATGAAGTTGTGGGAAGTGGACTCTTGAGTCCTCCTCATTTCCTGAATGCTATGATTAGCATCCCATAGAGCATTGTAAAACAGTTCATTAATCATAGTCAGGGATAAAGAAGCTTCTGGAATGTCAGCTGTGTTGTGCACCTTTCTGTGGTTACAAGATCTTGTGAACAGGGGCCAGAATGTTTATGAAAACAACTATGTGTGTGCTGTGATGGGCCACTGTTACCAGTAGTATGACAATTAATGCTTTCTGGAATAAAGAATAAATGGAATAATTTTGCTAGTGTAGCAATACTGTTAGAATAGGTTCTTAAGTTATTTTGCTAAAGTTATATTATGATCTTTGTATTTTTCTGTATTTTCTGTTACTAAACCATTTAAAATGAACATTCATATCAAAATTGCTTGCACTAATTTTGTCCTGCTGGTTCCATTCAAACAATTGAACCATTGTTCAAAACTAAGTTTTCTTTAGTTTGCTGATCTACATGTTTTCTTATTATTTTATAACATTTTATCCTAGTGTTCCAGATATTCCAGAAAACTAATTTACATATACCTGGAATCTGTGTTTTTCAATTGATAATTGTTGCTGTTAAACAATATGTATTTCTTAAAATGTGTTCTGATGTAAAATGATCTGTACAATGAACCTGGATTACGAAGCTCCATTATATGGGAAATATTAATGCAGATATTTTTTGAAGTTATTTTGCCAAGACTGAAAATTTAACATTCATTCTACATCAGTGTTGGTTTGAAATGGTATCTTTCTGAAAATTATTACTGTTCTAAAGCATACACTCGAAGTCAAAAGTCACTAAATCAGAAGTATTCCACCGATCCCTAGATTTTTCAGCTAGCAGCTTATATTTAGTTTTGGCTCTTTAGTCCAATATCAGTATTCCAGAGAGCGTTGTTAGGATGTGACCAGTGAAAAATAATCTCCGAGTCTGGGAGAATTTTATGGCAACATATATTAGAGTGGGCTAATGTTTTGATGTCTCACTAGAGCAGGGAGCATAGCTTGAAGCAAGGTCAAGGAAAAAGAAAACTTGAGCTCTGTTCAGAAAATTAGTGGAATGTAGTTCATGCATTCTAAAGGCTTCAGAAAGTATCTTAATAACATCAGCTTTCCACCTCTCGTTCAGCTTTTTTTCTTCCACATGCCTTTTTGTAGCACTGATCTTTCAGTCTTGAACTCTGCAAATCCCTTAGATTTGGCAGAACTTGAGGGCTTTCCATTTGTCTTCTGTCAGAGGATTGCTTATCACCTGCTTTTCATTTATTTCTTCACATCAACTTTTTCTAAATTTAGTAACTCTAACTGCTGTAAACATGTCATCTAGAGATGGAGTTGATGGCAGAGAGAATGGGATCTTTTTCTAGTTCATGCCAAATATAATGAGTAGGTTTTGTGCTCTTTTCTAAAAATCTATGGATTTTCTCCAGATCTCTGTATAGTGAGACTCAAATCTCTTCTGTAAAGAAGCATCAAAAAAATGAATTGATTGATTGATACAGAAAATAATCAGAACCTTGATGCACTTCAGTACCCCTGTGCATGTATGTACTCTTTCCATGTATTTGCTCAGTAAGTCATGGCCAACTTCTTCTGTTGCTATCTTGTATTTCTACAGTATTTTAATCTGTGCCATTTCTTTAGAGATGTTAGGAGCATATTATGTGTCCATATGCACACAGAAAATAATTTAAAAAAAAAATATCTGTGCCCTTTTTAGCAGTCATAGTATGAAGGAATTTTTTTGTTTTGTTTTGTTTTCTATTTTGTTCAAATCTACAGTACTTTTTCTAAAATGTAATTTATCCTGGTACTCTGCTTAAGGATGTAACTTTTTTTGGTCTAATTCCTGGCCTGTTACGATGAGTAATCAAGTGTTTCTTTCATCTAGTAAGATTGTTGTGTTTATGAATTGATTATCTTTCTTCAGCTGCTAAATTTGTCAATTCTGTTTCTCAGTGTTCAGTGTTCTTCAAGGTAAGAAGAGCTTTACCTTTTTTTTCCTCTGTTTCTCTGNTAATATTTTTGGATGATTTGGATGAACTGATTTAAAAGTGTTTGTAGGAATGTAATGTTTTTCTTTATTGTCAGAATTGATTCCCATTCCTCCATTTTCTTTGTGATAAGTCTCCTGAAACATTTAAAATAATGATACTAATTTCTAGAAAGCTCAGAACTGTATGTTAAGAATGTTTTGGTGGTGTGTGATTGTAATTATATATCCAGTTTCATGCCTTTTTATTGGTATCTTAATATTCACTGTGTTATAGTTTTTTTGGTCAAGCAGAGAAAATATGAGAGAATGGGGCAGGAGTGAAGAGTCAGCTCAGCACTTAAAATATTAAAATGTCCCAAACCAACAATCAAACTAACAAAAAAAAAAAAAAAAGAAAAAAAAAAAAGAGAGAGAAAAATGAAAACAAAAAATAATAAAAACCTTAGCTGAACTGTTCCAGAAGTCTGTATTGCACGTGAGAAATCTTTCTCAACAACATTGCAAAATGATGGCCCACATTGCTCCCTGTAAATGTGACTCTTTCATAGGTTATATCTTCATCTTAGCTAACCATACTTCTGTACTAGGATCAGATCCTTTTAATTGTTTATATGGAACTGACTTCCTTGTGTAACTGTTGCTTATGTTATGTTGGTCTTGATACCAGGCAACTAGAAGGTGCTCTACTTAACAGAATCTTATTTTACAAGAATTCCGAAGATGGTCTTTGAGTTAAAAGATCTCTGTTAAACACAACCATGAAAAGAGTTATTTGGTATGTGTTCAAGTATGGTATGTTGAAGAAGAGCCAATGCAGAGGTGACCTGATCAATAAACTGTAATTAAATTGCCTGGTTTTGGCAAGGCTTTTCAACAATTGCTTTTAGAAAAATGAATTTTTTCTAAATAGGGAGAAAAGAGAAACAGTTTTTTTGTGAATTTGTAACCCCACAATGGAATAGAAAAAAACAGAATATATGGTTATTTTTCATAATGGTAATAGTGTAATGCAAGGTTTCCTCTTATTGTGCTTAAGGGCCTGTGCTGGGTCATGTGTACTACATCATAAGAATAAATTGTCTGGAAAATTGAGTCTCTTATGCTTTTCTGGAGAGAACCTATGTAGGAAAGTTCAGCATTATATTTACCACCAAATAATCTTGGCATAATGTTTTCATTTTAATTTTTTCTTTTTTGTTTATGCTTCTCTAATATAGATAGGGAGTGAAGGAATTTAGAAGTGAGTACATATTGGGATTTGGGAAGAGGTCTTCCTATGGTCCGGTAATGAATAACAAATTTGGAATGGTACTAAATGAAGCTGTGCATGTAGCATTCCATGAAGATGTGACCATATGTGTTACTCAGTACAGTGTGTGTAGTAATGGGTCCATTTAAAGCAAATCAGGGTCGTGTGGGTTTTTTTAAAATACCAGAGCTGAATTTTTGATCACCTAATGCTGTCTTAGACTTTCATCTAACTCATTGCTGTAAAAAACAAGGTATACTACTAGTATATTTAAAATACATATTCCATTGCATGTGTGTTTTTAAAAATCTTACCTTCTTGTGTATGATTGTAATGAATAAAGATCTCTAAGCTCAACTTTGGGTCAAAATTATTTATCTTTGGAGCCATCTGTGTAAATCACAGTGAAATAAACACAATGTATGAAATTCCTCTTCCATCAATTGTTGCATAGAGAGTTTTTCCCAGGGAAGTCTTATGAAATCAATTAATAAATATTTAGACTATTTATAAGTGATGTATAAAAGTAGGAAGTTGTGGATCTTTTTATATGTCATTAGGGAACCTTTTTGTAATGTTATATATTTCTGTGAACTGCTGAGTAAATGTTTGCAACCATAAATTATATGCTCATCACTCCATTGTTTTTTCAAAAGAAAACAAAAATATTTTGCTACATAACTGATATTTGAAAATAAGTTTCTGAAAATTAGCCAGTTTGGCTAATAAACCCATCCTGGGCTAATACAGTAGTAGGATATTGTGGTATTTTTTAATAAGTGTCTGGTTATTCTCTCTTTCTCTCAATATTGCGGTCCTTAATATTGATTTGAATATATTTAGTAAGTAGATAGCAAAATTCATCTTGCTGTCATATTCTAGTAGCTATTTTTTTAGTTTCACTTATTTAAGAAAGCTTACATCAGTTTTAACCTCCTGATATAAGGAAAATGATGTCCATCAGCACTGTGCTTCTGAAAAGTGATGGTTATGTTGTCATGTAGAATATCTTGCCACCAGACCTTTAAATATTTTAAACTGCTAAAGAATTATACTAACCATAGCAAAAGACTTATAATTCACTTGTGTTGAACAAACACTTTGGTAGTGAGACATAAGATAGCAATGACAGAAGTAATTAGTGATGCTGTTCTGGGTGAAAATAAAAAGCACAGCATTCTTATTTAACCTTGGTGTTATAGTTTATTGAAAGAATTTATCACTTTGTTTTGTTCTGAAGTTAGAAAGGAGAAATGTTATTGCAAAATTTTTGCACATCTTCTGAAAAAAATTCAATGTGAATGTTCCTTCTGCCATACAAGCTGTTTACTTCATAAAGGAAAAGGCTAAGATTTTACTCCAAATGAATGTAGTGGCAGCTACTAAGTCTTGAAGTCGTTTATTGGGAGTTAATCAGCACCTGAAAAGGTGGTTGAACAGGCCCTAAAACTGTTTTTCAGAGAAACCAGTTATCATAACATTTTCAACCTCAGGTGATGTTATTATTATTGCTCAGCATCTCAAAAACTGGATGCCAATGTGTTCATATCAGTATAATATTTCAAGGTGGCGCCTTTATGAAAAATCTGAAGACAGCAAATGTATGTGGTCTAGGATTATTTAGGTTTATATCAAATTTGAATTTACTGTGAGCAGAGGAGAATTAGGGGGAATTAGAATTGCATCTGAGATACTGTAGGGATATTTTAATTCTCATGTCTTTGCAAACAAGTCGATAATTACAAGTTACAGAGGTTGAGAAAAGGAAGATTGTAAAATACAGGTTGTATTGCAAATTTTAAATCTGTAAAATACAGATTGAATTTTACAGATTTAAAATTTACAATTGTTTACAGGCTGTGAAGTGCCAGTCAGAATTTTGGTGGCTGATTCATTCTCTATGAAAGCATGTGTATATGCAGCAGGCAAAAGCTGCTGGAGAGCTGGTATATCTGAAAAGTTCAATCGAGCATAAGGAATCTGTTCTGAAGAAGGAATTCCAGTACTTGTAATGTTGGTAGTTTTCTGTAGTGATGGATGGAGCATAGGGAGAATATCAGTTACCACTTTATCAGTGTTACTTGTCCAATTTTCAGTTCATATTTCCCCACATACTACACTTCTGGGGTATCTGAATAGCAAACATAGAGAATGTTTAGTATTTAAAACAAATAGTGTTCCCTGAACTTTGAAAACAAGTTTTAGTATTATCTAAATGTATACTTTTTTTCTCTTTGATTGACTTGAAATGTAATGTTTTATGATTGAGTATATTTTAAATTAAGCCTCTGGGTTTTGATGTTTTGGCAATCTAATTATTTTCCTCTATATAATGTGGTTAGAAAATGGGTCAGGCACCATTGCAAGGAGAATGCAGTGTTGGTATTCCGTGGGCTCCTCCAATAAGTATATTGAGTAAATAGTTAATTTATTTGACATCAGTTACAGAAATTCTTGTAAATAAAAAAAGGAAAAATGAATAATTTTCCTCCAAATTGATGATTGGGTATCAATCTTTTTCTGAAAAGATTAAAAACAATTCAAACCAGTTTTTGGAAAATGAAAATGTGTGAAATCACGTAGTTAGTATGGGATTCTGTTTTGTTTCTGGGAATTCCCCTGTATTGATTGCAGCTGACACTTTGGATGTGTATGGATGCTTCTGTGAATGCTGGTTGCAGGATCAGGATCTAAGTTAGGGGTGCAAAGCAAGAACAGTAAGTCCTTTGAATACAGAAGGACTTAATTATACCAGCAGCAGCACATGACACCCTGTGAGCACTTTTATTTATTACACTGTTCTGAAAAGTGCAGTCTGCTTGTGTTGTAAGTAGTACCTATACATATGAAATGGTAAGGTTCCTAAATTAAAACATGAACACAAAGTGTTCACATGCACAGATTTCATTAGGATATAAAAATCACATACAATTACAAAATTTCTTTGATCTTATTTTCCTAATAGACTTCCTTTTGGGGCCTTTAACTTTGTTTGTCCTAATAATGCTCTGTTAGTTTGTAGAAGAACATAGTAATTATTGCATTTACAGAACTTATTATTGGGATTTTTTAATCAATTTGTTATGAGGGATGGAAAGGTCTCTGATTAGAACAAAGCTACAGACAGAATGTAGAAGGTTTGTTTCCTCTAAGCTCTGATACTGATTGTTTGATAAGCTACAGATAAAAAGTTATGTTTCATGTTTTAGTTTACCATCCAAGCATCTTTCCTAGCATTTCCTTTGTAGAATTAATGGTTGGATCTCATCTTTCTCTGTTTTCACATGACTGGTCAAACATTGTGACTTCTTTCTCTCTATGGTTTACTGCTGCTTTTCATGAAAAGAGGAGTGTGAGAGAAAGCGGTCTTCAAAGTAAAATTTGTTTTCTATATTATATATTTAATCTGTATTAGCATTGACATGTTAAGGCTTAGTTTTGAAGAAGTTTTCCCTAAATTCTCCAGCAGTATGGGTTTGTTGTGTATCTGCAGAATTCAGCACTTGCTACCCAATTCCAAATGCGTACACATGCACTGTGTTACTCCATCCAACTCTCAAATAATTGCTTTTGAAATTCTTGCTGTAAAAATATTCTCCCTAACTCTGGTGCTTCTGAAGTTCAAGTTTATTATATTAGGTATATTGAAGACTCTTAAGAACAGTATCAATCTCTATCAGAATGGGCTGAGTTCCGTGGCACTGTTTATTTACTGTATTTTGGTGCAATTTCCTTCACTTTTTTCCTTCACTTACTGAATAAATTTTCATCAATGATCATGCCTACATAAGACCCAGTCAGAAGAAGTCAGTTTTAAAATTAATGTGATCTGAGCTTTTGTCTGAAAAGACTCCCTGTCCTACTCAAACGCTGGTAGGAATTATCTGTAGAAGTGGAAGCAAGCAGCCATGACCCTTCTAGCTTACTTTCTGAGCTTCCAGGACTTGGGTTGCCCTAAGACAGATGCACTATAGAATCCATGGATGGATTTTTGTAGAAAGAATATCTAAGTCTGCTTTCTTTAACATATCAAATTCTTTACACTCAAACATTTTAATTATAGTGAATTTCACCCTCTAGTATCACCTTCTGAAAAGCCTAATATTCTACATCAACCAGATCTCCCTAATTCCGTGCTAATTTAGTTTTTAAAACTTAGTCACCTTCTGAGGCATGACATCCCTCACAAAACCAATCTTTTTTATTTCCCAGTATCTAGTGTTAATTGATGTGCTTATTGTTTCTGATGAGTATTGTATTTTCCTAGCTGCAAGAATTCTTCCGTCATCCTCTTTGTGAATAAAGATTTCAATGTAGGCATCAATTTACGTTCCTTCTAGTAACTGCTAATGCATTTATTTCATTTAACTTTCCTGCTGTGGTCCTTATTTAATGTGCTGTAATAATCAGCTCAAACATCATTTCCACTTATGGAATCTGTGTGAAGTCTTTCAGTTCCATTGTGCTTTAAAAATATTTGATATAGCTTTTATGCATGTAAGAATTGGCTTCTCAAAACTTCTGTATGCTGTCAATTTACTATCTTCCAATTAAGCTTCATCACCACCTCTCTGCTTGGTTTATGTGTGTCATAGGGAGCAAAAACTTGGTAATTGATGTTCTATAAAGCAGCTTAAATTGTACTCCAAAAACTTCTTTTCTGCTGCTATGGGTGTTATTACTGGAAGTGATTGTGAACTTGAAGTCACCAGCTCCTTCCTTCCATTTTCTAAAAGACCATCTAGTTTTCTTATAAGATTCTGTCTTTGAACTCAGCAGTCATTTTACCACAGAGCATTCACTAGCATTAAAGAGCTCGTTATCTTACACGGGTGATATTTTATACCTTACTGTATAACCTGCCTTCTATCCTTTAAGATCCCTGTTAGCATCCACGTAAGAAGGATGTTGGTATCATCTACATAATTTCTTTTCTCAAAATTTTCTTGAGGCTCCCTTGACTAGGGAGTCCAGAATGCTCAAAGTATTAAAAAATTTATTTGGTGTACTTAGTGTAGACCTGGCACTTTGGGATGTGGTTTGCTGGTGGACTTGGCAATGCTGGGTTAATGGTTGGACTACATGATCTTAGAGCTCTTTTCCAACCTAAAAACTTTTATGATTGTATGAGTCTACTGGTTTGTCTAGAATATTTTGATTTTAGCAAAACCAATTTAATAAACCAGTGTTTCACTTCTCAAGTTCCTCTCTTACCTACCTCAGTGTAGATAATCATTTGTATATTGCAGCTTGATGGGGGCAGCCCCTGCCCTCTAATCTTCTGCTGCCATTTGTTTTTTCTTCGTTTGCAGTTTTCAAATTGGGTAGCAGACTGATTTTCTTCTTTCATTGCTGCTTTTTGATTTTGCAGGTAACTTAAGGGCTAGAGATAATGGATCCTTTATGCCTCCCTTCCTTGTGGAACTGAGCTCTAAATGCCATTAGGACTCTCTTTTAAATTACTAGGAGATTCTGTCCTGAGATGCAATTTGCTAAAGCAGGGTTGCTTGCTTTAAAAAGAATACAAAGGTGTATAAACCAAAAGCCTACTATGTGTGTTTGGGCCTTAGCCAGCCTCTTGAGTGAAAAAGGGTTTGTGGAGCGTGTGACTCTCGCAGGAGGTAGCTCAGAACCATGGAGAGCTCTTTAAATTCCAGTATGGGGAATAATGGACATCCTGGATTTTTTTCTTGTTATTGTTGCTAAAATTAGCCTGAGCTATGCAGAAGTGAAGGAAGCTGAAGGGCTAGAAAAAGCCTGCATGAAAGTAGGAATAAGAACGTAATACCTGTTATAAAAGAGTAGGTGGAAAAAGCCTAACTTGCAAGTTAAGGAATTGTGAGATAGTAGTGGAGAACAGCTAAACATAGGAGCTGCTTGCTATGATAATCACATCCTTATTATACTGTGTTCACCACAAAGGCAAATACTGCTTTTCTCACAAATAATGACTTTATACACAATTATTCTATGAGGTAGAGGCTGTGTGGCTATGTAGGTTTGCTAAGGAAGCAGTAAGAGTAACACCATTTTAGGTTTTTCCTACAAGTACTCTACTTTCAGGCTGATTCAAATGGTGATTTAAAATCCTGTGTTTTGTTTCTTATTATCAGTCTGAAATATTTGAACGAGATTTCACTAGAATTACTTTTGAGAACATATGCAAATTTAGGTTTTACATCTTTTGTTACTGTATAGAATTAATATGCTTTAATAATTACAGACTTTATATGGAAAAGGAATTTAAAATCTTATTTTTAAAATATTTAGCTTATAAAATAAAATATTCTTTGTTAAAAAAAAACACCGAGCTTGTTTTAATTGCTGTAGAAAAAGTTATATATATCTGGGCACAGAGACACAAAAATCCCATCTTTCATGTAAAAGAAAATAGCTCACTCATTAAAGCTGATAGTTGCTAACACTCACCATGGTTTGACAACAAATTTATGCATTAGTGACAGTTGTTATAAATAAAAATGGGAATTCTGATTAACAGAGTAAACTTAAAATATTAAATTTAAAAGGACATAAAAAGAGCTAAGCAAGAAGCTAATACTTTCAAAGGTGTTTTAAACTCGCCTGTCATTTTTCCTTAATAATGTGTCACACCAATTGTGAGAGGAAAAGGTATTGGCAGCATTATGTGAGGTTTTGAGTTGCAACTTCACAGCTCTGTTTTATTCATAGCCTTGCTATTGTACAAAGCACTTTGAGTTTTTCAGTTCCTTCACTTTTAAATAAATGAGTAGATCTTAGATCAGTGGTACACTTGAGCCATGGTGATGGTGAGGATCACATGCAGAAAGCAATCAACTTTTGGTGGCATGGAGCTCTACAAAAGCTGTAAATTAGACAGCATGAACCTATATGCTAATGCAAGTAAATTGCTTCCCATACTTGAATTAGCTCAATAGGTGCCTTTTTTGGTGCTTTTTAGTGTGTAAAGTTCTGTATCCCAAGTAAAAGAAAACTGGAGTACCAGGGGAAATTTTTACAGGCTAAGATTCGCTTATTTTGGCAGAGTGGAATTAAAGTTAAGGCAGTTACTTCTTTATCATATGGCAATATTACTATTTGCAATCCCCAGTAAAATTTGTCGTGCTCTAATAAAAGTACTGCATAAAACATGGTTCAATTTCAAGTAGAAAATGGCGATACAAAGCAAGTCTGATTATTCAGTTAATGATCCCATTTGACATTCTTTCCCTGATGTGGCCCACTCATAACTGTATTCCAGCATTTCTGTCAAATCACCCAGTCTCCAAGCCTGCCATTTATAAGAAGAAAGTCTTTTAGCTCAGTTCTGTGACTTTTTTTTTTTTCCCTGAATATCATATAGCCTTCACTATGCTTTGATTTTGCAAAACCTCCTGGTTGCAAATATCACTTCGGTTTTCTTATGACTGCCAAGTGTCATGCATTTTTGCATAACTATTACAAACTCAGCAGCTCTCTCATCTGCCTGTTTTTCATCTTGGTTTATAAACATCCAGCTGAGTTGTTAACAGACTGATGTTAAGTTTCCTGGTTATTAGATTTTTGCATGTTGCTTTGATGCCAGCCAAAAGAGAAAAGATCTTATTTCTGATCTTGCTTCTGATGTTTGCAGCCATTAAGAAATGACATGGGGAAGCAAGTGGAAAAGAAAAGAAAGCTTAGTGGAGGCCTTCAGCAGAAACAAGAATGGAAAAAACAAATATTACCTTAAGGTTGTTCATTGTTTTTTTTTCTCCTTCTCGGTTTCTTTCCCAAGGTATCCAGATTATTCTACTGATAGGGAGCTACACTTTCCCCAGAAAAGGCCACTGTACTTTGGTCCCAGATGAGCGCTGAAACAGGAGGCAAATGTTCTCTTCAGTTCTGTAAAGAAAGGGATGCACCATTTCTGTTTGTTAACTCTCAAATGCAGGGCAGAGAGCCCTATTCTGTTCAGCTTCTTGATTCAACTACTGTGTATTTTTCAAAGCATTTTTGGTGCTTCTGTTAAAAGCAATGAGCAATTGGGAATATGTTATTTAATGAAATCATCTCTTGCAGTGGCCGTTTCTTTTATCTGTTTTGCACTTACATGTTTAGGAACTACTTTCTCCTACCTCATGAGCCAAATTTATCCAAGTGGAACCCCTACTCCCCAGATTTTGTTATGTGTTTATTTGCAAATGTAAGAAACAATTCAATGCCACAAATTCTTTCTTTTTATAACACGTAAGTTATGTCCTTCTAACTTCCATAGTCTGTTCTTTTACTTCATTGCTTCCAAAGATTCTCCTCCTGTTTTTTTTGGAAGGAAGCTTCTGTGAGGACTATCAGTAGATTATTAATTTACTACTGTGCAGGAAGGTCATGCTTGATGTTGGAGTTAGAGGTTTGATTTTTTTATTATTCATCGACTGTGCTTGTATTAGAATAGAGTTGTATGGAGTCAATACAGTAGGTAAACAAGAAAAAATAAACCTTTACTATTAGGTGATTATCCTGTTCATTTTCTGAGGTAATTTTTATCTTACAAAGGCATTTCATTAGTTCAGGTTAAATGAAGGTATCTTCTCACTTCACTGTGTTTCTGGTTAATGTGTTATCTTAGTTAAACAAGGACAGTGAAAGTGAAGACTGCTTTATCTATTGCTTATTAAAATGACTCCATATATATAATTTCCTTGGAGGAGTGGATTGTTTCTGCAATTGACTCTTCTGTTTTTCTAAAAGAAGAATCACCAATAAGTTTTTGTGTGTTTGACAGAAAATTTTGTATATGTTTGACAAGTATGCTGCTTTTTTTCTTTCAAGGTACAATTTCCTCTTTTGTTCAAAATAACATAGATTAAAAAAAAAAAGAGAGAGATTACTGTATCTTTTTTGGAGCTTTCAAATGTATTGTTACAAGAATTATGAGCACGTATGTTTATTACTATATCTAATATGAAAGAGTGCTTATTATTTTCGAACTTTGTTACTGTTGATTCTTGTATCTAGTTTAGGAAAGCAATTACTTCTGATTAGGTTCCTAACTCCTGATAAACTCTTTCAAGGTCAATGTTCTGTGTATAGCTTATGTTATAGCTCTACGTATACCCAAAGTGCTGAGGGTATGGACTTTTCTGAGCCATTGCTGCTGTGATAACTGAAGCTCCAGGTGTTCATGCAGCATAATTTTGAGGAATATTTGGTCTCTGATACTAAAAGTACCTAAATTGATGTTTTGATTGTTTGTTTTTTATCTCTGACCAGAAGCTATGTAGTTGAAATAGGATTAGTACTTAACTCCATTGTGCTTTTTGTTGTTGTGTGTGTGTACTTTGGGTTTTTTTCTTCCAGTAAAAATAAATTTAGTAACTACAGGGACATAGGACCTGCACTGGCCATGATTTTTATGTAGTTCACCTTAGGCATTCTCTGTGTAATTAGCTCCTCAAAGGAAACCAAGTGGTTTTGAATTGAAAATGTGCCAAGTTTTATTAGAATAACAGGATAACTAACACTTTAAGTATTGCAAACTCAATGAATAGGGAAGAAAGAAGAAAAGGGAAAAATCTTTTTCACGGTTTTCTCTGCCCACATTGTCATTGGGAGTGTACTGTTGCTTCTACTTGCTCACAGTGAATTCAGTGCCTTTAGGCCTTGAACTGCATGAAGAAAGCTTCTGTTTCTTTAGAAATAGCAGGAATTTCCTTGACATTTTGGGAGTGGTATTCTTTTACTATAGATTCTTTTTAAAGAAGTGTTCAACTGATTTGTATTTTGTTTTCTCCAAATCTCCAGATCTGTGATTTCTCCAGTGATTATTCTAGTGACTTTTTAAATTTTGATTGAAATAAAATTCTTTCCAAGGTTTCCTTAACAAATTCATATTTTTTATAAATGATAAAAATACATTGATAAAAGATATTAAAGAATATATTAATACACTTTTATTAATTTTATTAAAATTAAGATTAAATATCCTATCTTGGATTTTTTTTTTCCATTTCAAGGCTTTGCCTGGTATTTTGAACAGGGATGAGGAGATTAGAGATGGGGAAACAATTATTTGACAAAACTACTAAATGGCTGAACTGCTTTAATTAATTATGCAGATTTATATCTTTCATTCAACGTGTATAACATCTTTCAGCTGCAAATTTGATGGTATCTGTAAATATTAATGAATCAACTTCAAACATAATTTTGAAGTTGGCAAATATTAACAAAGGAAATTGGGGCCTGGTGAGACTGACTTGTAAAATTTACTCATTAAATCAATACAGAGCCTAAAATATTCTTTGATTTAATTCTTTGGTTGCTAGATTGTATTGTATCGAATCTAGATATAATGAAAGATAGTAGTTAAAAATATTCTGATTGGGTGATTGATCTTTGTGGATAATCTGTGATTAGCTAAGTAACAAGTAGAAAATGTGGTATTTTAAGAGAAAACATTAGATTCTTTCTCACTGTTATGATAAGGAGTAAATCAAAAGGAAGTTATTCTTACAGAATGTGAATTTAAAGGGACTTTCTTTTTGTCTTTCAGACAGTTACTGATTTCACTTACTGCTGGAATAGTGGAATTACATGTTAACCTCCAACCTCCATGATGCAGTTGTGTTTACTTCCTGCTGTCACGGGGAGGGTAAGCCATTCTTCATGTGTGTTACAGAGTTAGGATTTTTTAAAATGTGCTGCTGTTTGTGCGACAGATAAAATACATTGTACGTTTGCATGTTATGCCTTTTAGAATAATATTTTTTACACACCAAAAGCTGTAAAAATTCTTTGATTTCAAGGAATCACATCATAGCTGGCTTTGGAAAGTGTCTTTGGGGATCTTCTAGTCCAGCACCAGTGATCAAAGTAGGGTTGATTGGAGTGAGTTGCTTGGGTCTTTGCCCAGCCTCCAGGGGTGGAGCCTTCACTGACTCTTTTTGCTGCTCTTTCTCCAGTGTGACCCTGTGATGTACTAAATACAAGGAGTTTAATCCAGTGGAACATGTTGCATAAAATAAGCTATCGTAGGAAATTTTAATAATGAGCTTTTTTTTTTGATCGTGAAGAACATCTAGCAGTTGTCCTGCAGTTTTATTTTTCTAGATATTTTGAATCAATCTTTTCTACTTTCTACTTTTTCAAAAATTTTTCAAACATTTGTGTTTGTTATAACCACTTTTTTCTTTTCTTTTGAGGAATAATTTCCATTGTTTCTGTTAACATCTTATTGATTGATTGATTGATGTGAGACTGCCTAAGTATGTGTTTTTTTGTTTTGTGGGTTTTTTTAAATTCATTTTTGTTTTTGTTTTTGTTTTTGTTTTTGTTTTTGTTTTTTCTTAATGGTGGATATTTAGGCTTGTGGAGGATAAAAATCCAGAAATTACCTTGGTAATTTGTACTGTTTTGAACAGCAAGGAGATAATGTAAAGGAATATAATAAAATAGAAAGTAATATTAGAAATTCTTTTGAGTTGAAAGAACTAAGACCTTGTTCAGTGCTTCAAAGATTATTATTCTTGGTAACAAGTCAGGTATTTGTGATAGTTAGGGATCACTGATGGAGGAGGAGGAGGATTACAGGAAATAATTGCATATGTTCCTAAATTACTTTCCTACATGATTCTGATTGAACTTAGTCTTGTGAGGGAAATTGCACTTACTGTTCTCTTAGCTTCAGATTTTCTGCTACACAGAACCTTAAGGACTTGAAAAAAGCAGTAGCCTCCTTGGTTTGGTGATTTCTGTTGTGTCTTCACTGGTCATCAGTCATTTTGGGGAATTTATTGATGCTATTGATTCGGCTGCAAATGCAGCAACTCTTGAGCTGTTGATCATCTCTCAGTTTGTGTTCTATGTGTGCTCATCCTGTTGATTTATTTTGGTTGCATCAGTAAATATTGACTTCCTAAGAGAAGAATAAATTTGGCACAAAATTACTAATTGGTCATTCTGAATATTTGTCTGTTTATTCCTCTGCCTTCCATTCTGAAGGTGTTTTCATTTCAAATTTTTGCAAAGTTGTTTTCAGGTATAACATGGTATGCAGTTAAATTGAAAAGAGTGTGCTGCTCAGCTGAGCTTTTTCCATCAAATACACACTCTCAGTGCCAAAATAATACCAGAATCTTCCCCTACATTCCCCTGCTTTGAATATTTTGTCTGTATTATAATATTTATTCTGTTAAAGCTTCTAAATGAACCTTCAGATGACTCTTCTCAAGTTGATAATCTTGCTTTTAGACTCGAGGCTTTAATTCCTCAAGTCCTAGCAATTTATCTTCTTCATAATCTCTGTAAGTCTGAAAAATCATCAAGCTTCTACATTCAGTGACAAAACCTCTTCAGCAAAATTTCAGGAAGGATAAATCACATTGTGTTTTTCTCCAAAGCTTGTTCTGATTAAGATTTTGTTTTCTAACCAAATGAGTGGGCCTGTAGCTTTCACACAGTTAAGGAAGTCCCTCAGTTCCATCTCTTCCTTCTCAAATGTTTAATTTGAGAATAATCTGCAGATTGTATCAGATGCAGAGACTGTATTTATTAATGCACAATTATAAGGGACTGTATGAAGAGAGTGTAACACAAATTGCTCAGAGCAATCTGTACAGATGTAAAATTAGACTTTTACAGAAAGAAACAGTAGTAAAGAGGGAATTGTGGATGTAGGAGTAAATAGTGAGCAAATCTAATGGTTGTGTCTACTTATGGCCTCTGATACATGTGGGTAGAAAATAAGTAAATTTCTACAATAATTAAGTATATATATGAAATACTATGAATTTTATGTCCTTGTTCCAGAAAAAAGAGGAAGTGGATAGTTTTTATGGGGAGAAAAAATATAACTAAAACTGTGAGCTTGACTAGGAAACTAAATGAACTTTATTTTAGATACTTTTAGAACACAAACATTAATGCATGCTCTGTGAATGGGTTTCTGTTTTCTGGTTGAAGAAAACAGTAGATATAATTTGTATGTTAATAAAGGTAATTAAAAAGTTAGAGATGAATGAAGTGCTTTCCAAATTGTTTCCAGTCACGATTCTAAAAATGTTTGCAACTAAATGGGAAAAGGTCTCTTGGGATTGATATATATGAATTCTAGAATTAAAAATAATTACCAGTCCTGGCGTGAGCACAGTAGTGTGCAAAGCATGGGGACAAATAGCAAAGAAATGATGGTTAACAAAGTAGAGGTAGATAAAAATGGGAAATTAGATAGATGCAGCATAGATTTTTTAATCAAAGATTTTTTGATCTGTATTATTCTGGGTTTTCTTAATAATAACTGTTTTAATGAGGTCAATTTCCCCGTGAAATATAGTTGGGGAGAGAATGTGTATGTATCAGTTTCAGCATTTCTTGGCACATAAAAAGTTCTATATTGAGTGAGAGAAATTTTGGATGAAAAATAGAATCATTTGTTGGAAAAGGAAGTAGCTGAAGGGATGAAGTGACAGGGACTTGCTGCAAGGAAGAGTATCAGCCTGGAGGAGAGACCCCATTAGTGCAGTGCATTACAGGTGTTATTCATCTTGGGTGTTTTCAGTAGCGACAATGTCACAAAAATATAATAGTTTATAATGAAATATAGGTCACAAAATAGAGGAGAATTCTTATGGGCTCAGAAAAATGTACAAGGATTTTTTACTTGGGATACTGGAGAGGTAGAATGGGATAAAGTGTAATAACATGAAGTTAAAAGGATGAAAAATAAGGATTTCTGTATAAAAGATAGGAACTTATAAATTTGAAGAGAGATAGATGCAAAAAAGTTTGAATTTTTTAATATTTGAACATGAACATATCCTTGTAAAATGGTTGCTGACTGCCGGAGTGATGCGGCCATGAAAAGAGAAATCCTGTTTTGAGATACATCACAGTAGGCAGATCCAAAAGAGAAAAGCAAGTATTTGGTTCATACGAGACACCAGCAATGCCTTGTGTTACATGCAGAATTCTGATTAAATTACTGTGTGAGTCTTCATAAAGAATGCATTGCATACACTGTGAATAATATTTGTAAGGTTTGCTTATTTTTATCAAACACTACAGAAGGATTTACTTGTTACTTTTGTCCTTTGATCCTTAGTTTTATTTTAATATCCTAAAAGGATTATTTCCTTAGGCTCTAATCCTTTGTCAGAGGCTGTGCCATCACATTATTCTTAAATAGGAACTGGAATCAGAAAGTTGGTTTTAATTTTCATTTTTCAAGAGCACAACAGGCCAACATTATTTAGAGTAGAATGCTTTCCTAAGAAGGTAACTTTTGTTAGTGAAATCTTAATAATCTTACGAAATCTTAAAAATATTAATTTAAGTTTTTTTTTAAGGGAAACTAACAATGTTGTGGGTGTTCAATCTAAGCTGTATGTCTCGTGTAACATGCTTTTTGAGTGTTTCACATTTAGTGATAAGTCATTGTGATAGCTCTTAGAGTGGAATGAGTTTCATGTTTCGTACATTGTACAATTCTAGGTGATGTGTATGCCTTAAATGTAGTGCTGTATATGTTACCTATAGTGATGTATGTGTGCTTTACTTCATGAGTAATTTTCTCCTTTTCAGCTTACATAAGGTACACTTTTTTTTTTTTTGTGAATCTATGCCACTAGGTGGTTGAGCCAAAAGTAGACTTCCTTAGTTTGCTTTGAATTTAATCTAAAATAACTTGAAACTGTACATTGCCAAGAAAAATCATAATGCTATTCTGGGGCCCTAATTCTGTAGGATGCAAAAATACACAAGAAGAACATACACACTGCATCTGTGAATTTACTGTTGAAAGCATGTTTGAAATAGTACATTAAAAAGAACCTTATTTAAGTCATAGAAGATGTCCTTATTATTAATATTATATAGTATTGGGCTATTCAATTTTCTAATTCTTAAGTACCTTTTAAAACTTTAACATAACTTGAAGGCTTTATGGGATGAAGAAACATGAAGAAAGGTAATATGTTTGGGGTTTTTTATTATTATTATTATTAATCATTTTTGCTATAGCAAAATAACTTTCACATGGATGCACATTATTTCTCATTAAGATATTGGTGCTATGCTTCAGTCTCTTTTTTAGTTATCATTTTAATCAAGTCTCTTTAGTGTTTCATTTAGTCATTTTCATTTACTCTAGTCATTAGTCACTAGTCATCGAAGACATGTTGATTTTGTAACCAAATTTTTCCTGTTAATTTGGCAACTAAACATTTTCACATCCTTAAAATCAACTGTGGCTTACATGTGTAGTATGCACAATTTGATTTCCCAATTATGGCTTGAAGCAGATCCTTATTTTTAGGTAAATATTGTCTCCTCTTCATGTCTAAATAAGTTTGTGACACTAACCACATTTGCTGTGCTTTGCACTTACAATAAATAAATAAATTTTAACTTGAGTTCCTTTCTCATGGTGTTGTTTTTCATTTAACTGATGCATTGAACGTGATATATTCCCAATGATTTATGGTAGCCACTACTTACCAGACCTATTTTGTTTCATTAGATAATGCTGCACATTTTGTAGTGACTTTTTATAATAGACCTACAAGATTAAATTAAATCTGAAAAATAGCTTGCTGTACGTGATACTTTCAACTTAGCATTTGCTTTTAATGTGTCATCATTCTTATTCTATGAAAACTTTTCCTGATATTGGTTTGATGTCTTTAGTAGCTGGAGTAACAAATCAATTTGCAAGGAGTGATAGAGAACTCCTGCGTTTAAAACCAAATGACATTAATTTTAATCAACTTCAATGTGCTGTTTATTTCTCATTATGTTGAGAAAATTTTGTAGATGTCTGTATCGAGAGACCTTCATCGTCTCTCTTAGGGAACCAGGAGACCTTTTTAATTTATATATGGAAGATTTTGCACTGTTGTCATACCAAATTGCTTTATTTCATGGCAGCTGAAAGTTGTGTCTTTACAAGCATATATTCAGGAATGACTGAAGGTTACCAATTGCACTGTGGCACACTGGCATTAAAGCTGGCTTGGATTTACTATGCTGATGTAAACTGCGTCTTGTTCCGAGCTTTGCCTTTCTATCCATGCCTAGCACCTGTGATTGGGATTTCTGTGGTTGGTAGCTGGATTCTTATAAATGGGAGATGATTTTCCTGAGAGATCAGGTTGAAAAACCCTCTTAATTGTGTATAGTGGTGAAATTTATAAAGAAAATTAGCTTGAAAGATTGCTCAAGAGCTGGTGGGAAGAATAGAGGAATACATTCTTTTGCTTTCCATATATCCAGGATAAGCCTTTTGAAAGAGATAAGAGATATTTTTTTACATTATTTTAGAGAACAACACTGTAAGGATGTAGTCAACCATTTCCAGGATCCCCTAGAAAGGAAACAAGAACTAATCTAGAATTGAAGGAAAAAAATTAACTAATTGCCAATATACTGTGTTTTGATGTGCTTATGCCCTGGAAAAGTAAGGGTATAGGTAAATCTAATCAAATGTAAGACAAGAAATTGTGGTAAATCTCAGAGGATAACTAACTGCTAAATTAAAATTCATGGCTTTCACTGGTAAAATAAAAGTAACATAATATTCTTAGATAAAGCACCTTCACTATATAATTATAACATAAATTTATAATAACACTAACAACTACTATTTAGATATTTTTCTGTTCTTGCTTTATAAAATATATTTATTAATACTGCTCTGCCCCACCTTTTAGATTTGATGGACTCTTATTTAGATATTCAGTGTCAGATGGTGTTAATCACCATGTTATAATCCATGACGAGTTTGAATTGCTGCATTTGTGGGCTGCTGCTGTGGTTTTTTTTTTTTTAACTCAAGGCTCATACTTCCAGTCTTGGCAGTCTTGAACTTAGTTTACTGTATGAAACCTCATAAACAGCTGTCGAAAATTAAACAAGTATAAATATTGACATTACATCTTGACTTTCTGTCAGGCAGATAGCTGTGGCATACGTCTGCATGTGGAGATGTTTCAGAAACCCGAAACAAGCTATAAAAGTTAAACAGTTTTAAAAATGTGATGATTTTCCCTTTAGTTTGATTTATCTAAATATCTTGTGTGAGCTTTGAAATAATGAATCACAGGATGATAGAATGGTTTGTTTGGAAGGAACCTTAAAGATCATCTAGTTCCAACTGCCCTGCCATGAGCAGGGATGCCCCTCACTAGAGCAGGTTGCTCAACGTCCCATCCGGCCTGGCTTTGAACTCTTCCAGGGCATCCAGGGATACTGGATCTCTCATCCCTGGAATGTCAAAATGACATTGACAAAATGTCAAATACATTGACATTTTGCATTCCCAGAACAGTATGAAATAAAAGAATTAATGGTGAAAGTCACATCACAGTACAAAGTTGATAGTTAAGTGTTGTTGGAACTCGTGTATAATTAGATACGCCACGTTTGAGATGGAGGCTTTTTAATGTTTCTTTCAGAATGGTCTTTCTGTTCATTCAGCTAGTTTGGCATCTGTATCTTATAGTTAACTCTACTGTGACCTAACTTATAAAAAGAGCAGTGACATATTCAGAGATTGCTAGGAATCTGATAAAACTTGTGAGTTTGTTGCCTTTAGCCCAATGCTGAACTGATACTTCATAGAATTACCAATCACAGCTAAAGCGTATTCCTAAAGGGCCTCAGTGGTCATCTGTATACAACTCTATGCACTGATGAACTGATTTTTTCCCCATCTTTGATTTTTTCCTCATTAAATATCCTGATGACCTCCTGTTCATTGCTATCAGACTTTCTCACTTCATGTTTCACCTTGTTTTCCAAACACTTAGGAATATGTCAAGCTGTATGAAGTTTACCATGAGCGCAGAGAATTCCCTGCTCACTCTTTTCACTTAGTCTGCTTGCCTGGGCTTACTGTGCTTTTCTTCTCTTCCAGTGGGGTGGGGACACACATGACAATCCTTCTTCTTGCATTCAGCTTAGGTTTTTTGAGCATTTTGGGAACCTTATTCAATGCTATTTGAAAATTCACATTGACTAAATCAATTACATAACAATTAGAAATGGTTCTGTCTTGCCTGCGTGTTTGTTTACATCTTCAAAACAACTTTAATAAATTTATGGGGCACAATTTGTCTTTCTAAAAGTAATGTTAGTACTTTTTTACTTCAATTACTTTCATCTTTGTGTCTGCAGATTTATTTCATCTTTATTTCTGCCAGTTTGGCTGACATGAATATTTTTCCTGGCCTGTAATGGCAGGGTTCCCTGTTGTAGCCCTTAGAAATAATTCAGTTTTCTTTTTAATTTATCCATACCTTTTCTACAAAGTCGTTACAAGTAAGAGGTTGCACACCTCTGTTAATAATTAAACTATTGCCTTCTTTAACTTCTTTAGAACTGTTGGAAGAATACCCTCTGTTCCTGATGACTTTTTATATCAATTTTGTGGATTTTTTTATTATGTGATATTCTAACACTGTTGTTTGAGACAGACCAATGCTGCCTCTGATAAAGAAGATACCTGAGTCTGCTTAAGCTCATGTTTTATGAAAAACTGATTGGAAAAAAAAGTCAATATTTTGCCTGCAAAGAACTCTGTAAGCAATTGTTTCCCATCTTACTCGTCATAAATGGATTTTTTTTTTGCCTCTTTTAAACACATGCAAACTACTTCTCAAGATAACTAGAGAAATTTTTCAGCATTTTCAGCGCTGTTGAAAACACTAAACATTTTCAAGGTTAGAGTTATTATATCTGGAAGTGTGTGCTCCAGGCATATTTCCATAACTGTCTGAGTTTGGAAGTTATTGCAATTTGGGAAGATTTTGCTCTAGACTTTAAATTAGTTGGAACAGAATAAAGTAACTAAATGAAATTAAAAAGAAGTTAAGGTGAAAGAAAGATCAAACAGAAAAGAATAATTTAGGAGAAGGTAGATATGGATGATATCTCAGAGGAAATACAGTGGATTTAGAGATTTGAGAATTCAAAAAATGGGTTACTTTGAAAATTGAGTCAGAACAGCATATGTGTGCCCTTTTAAAAAGGTAGAAATTTACATTGCTGAGAAAAAGAGGGGAGAAGTACTTAAAGAAGACCCGGGACGTGCTCAGTTAAAATTTGATCTAGATAGATGAGGAAATTTTTCCCTAATGGAATTATATTTTGCCAAGTAGAAAATGAGTTGAGGTGATTTTGCATTTTTTAAAATGGCATGGTGCTTTTTTTGTGATAGAAGGTATGACCTTTGGAGCATTTTTTGCTTTTTTTAATAGTTTTAATAATAACTTGTCAAAATGGGTTGGATAGTTTTAAAACAGCAGAGAAGTGCTTTTAAAGTCATGCCTGGGTTTTAAATACTTTCAAATAACAGAACATACTGTTAAAATGTCTATAAGTCATTTGTTAGAGTGGCAGTCATGATAGAAATGGAGAAGAAAGTTAAGAAAAAAGAAAAAAAATAAGATATATTAAATAAAAGCTATTTGTTGATAGTAAAGGAAAATGTTAAGTTTACCACAGAGTGACTTTTAAACTATTTTAATGTCTGAAATGACACATGAAGTGGTGAATATTTCTCTTATGAAAAGCAGCATTTCTTCTGGTCATTTCAAAGCCAGGATTAATTGCACATTCTTTGTGATTCATTTGTGAATTCAGTATAATGTTCTGTGGAAAGTTAAATGCTTTTTTCTTTGTCACTGGGACAGGAAGCACTACCATTGTCTATTGTCATTCTTGAATGTTAATGACAGTACATTTAGCTCAATTGCAGTCCACTATATTTTTACATATCAGAATTATAATTTCAGATTTATTTTTATTTTTTCCCACAGAATATAAATGAAGAATGATGCAATATTAATGCTTTCTATGTACAGCCTTATAAGAATCTTCTTTATGGAGTTGCAGTAAGACAAACACTGAAAAGAGTTTTTCTCTGGTACAATGTGTTGAAGCAGAGGAACTGGAATTGTCCACCTTTGTACAGGCTAAGAAAATGTTTCCTGTTTTGTGAGTGGAAGCAGCTCTGGAGTGAATTGAACTTCTGAAAATGCGGCCATGGACTGGTTCCTGGCGTTGGATTATGCTCATCCTCTTTGCTTGGGGAACTTTGCTCTTTTATATTGGTGGGCACCTGGTACGAGACAGCGAGCACCCAGATCACTCCAGTCGGGAATTATCCAAGATCCTCGCTAAACTCGAACGGTTAAAGCAGCAAAATGAGGACTTAAGGCGCATGGCAGAATCTCTCAGGTAGGATCTCAAAGTAATTAAAACTCTTCAGAAAATGTTTGAATTATAAAATATCAGAATTTAGATTGTAAGGGCTGTTTGTGGGAGTTTTTGCAAAATTATGTTTAACATTTAAAAGTATATTTAAGTGTTTTAATCTGTGCTATAAGTAGCTGAAAATATACTGCAAAACCTTTCAACAAATAATGTACATTTAGGTCTGGTCTAATGTAATCATTACTTAAGAGTCATTTAATGGTGTGGAAGCGTTACTGTCACAATAACAGAGTTCTGTAGGTGATTCACCCCTCAATGCCAACTTCAAACAAGTGCAATTATTATGACATTCATACAAATTAGAACATCTCGTTCTTTATACTTCTGCATGCAGTAGTTGGCAGAGCTCGTTTTAAAATTGCTGAAAACATTTGTACAGCTTTTTGAAGATAAATGCTGACTTGCTGAAGATGATCTGCAATAGATTCTTGCATTATACAAATTCTTTTATCTAAGTTTACTTCCTTGCCTTGCTGCTAAACTTGTAGAAACACTTGTAAAACAGTAGGATCATCTCCTTTTTTACAATTGCACAGTCATTGAAATATAACCCGTTCAAATTACACAGTGACTAGAAGAGAGTAAATGCTGTTACTGGTGGCAGGGTACTGTTTGCCTCTCAAGAAGGAGGCAGTAAAGAAAGGAGATGCTAAGTAAAGGCTAAACTATATTTTGAGCAGTGATGATTTTTCTAAATACCTTTCTGTATTTCACTAACCTTATTTATATTCAGATAAATATTACGTTTTTGGTGGGTAAGTTTTAAATAATAGCTTATAGTGATGATGATTTCTCATTAATTATAAAAATAAAGCCATCAATTTATATCTAAACATGCTACAGTATTTTAACAGTCCTTCTCTATGATTCCACTAATGGTGTCAGGATGCTGGAATTAGATGCAAAACTGTGTTTATTGGACTCCATTTGGCTTTTTTGTAAATATGTTGTTTAACAATATTTCTGAGACCTTTCCTCAGAGTGTTTGTATATCATAACCACTGGAGAATCTGAAATTCTAGCTTGAGAAAGCCTAAATAACTTTAAATAACTACCAGTTGAACAGGCACACATGTCTAGGTTTAGTAGTCAGCCAGCTTGAGACTGAAAGATTATTAGGCATAGTTTTTTGCTGGAAGTAATCTGAGATTGGTGAAGTACAGGACTTAGAGGGAAATTTTGCATAACAATATAGGGCCTTTTCATTATTTTTACTGTGCCAAATCCATGGCACTGTTTACATTGAAACGTCACAAATAGGTTTTAGAAATATCCTGGTCAATTAAATCATAATGTGGTAGAGAATTTCAGTAGCTTATTTCTTTGTTTGCCAGATAGAATAAGCTGTGTTAAAAATAGCTGTTAGCTTTAAAACCATCCCATTGATGGTTTTGTTGCAGTTTGTCTGTTTAAAATGAGACATTAATCAGCAGTCCATGGATTGAGTGTGTGTGTCCTGGAAGAGACCACTGCTGCTGTGAGCATATGTTACAGAAACAAAACACCTCTTAACTTCAGAAATCCAATTAGACAGAAAAGATTACTTTTGCTCCAGTTTACATCTTGAAGTAAAGACGTAATTTATTTTAGGCTTTACTGATCAAAGACAGAAAGACTGGAACTATTATTTGAATATGATTTAATTGTTAGAACTTTTGTTTTGTACTGAGACCTGTAATTACTGATAGTGGCAATTAAATCTGACTAGATAAGACAATACTCTCTGCATCAGTGCAGCTCATAAAGGGCATGAGGTAAAAACTTGATTTTGCTGCCCTTTTCCACTAAGATTTTAGAGAACAGAATTTTTTAAGAGAACAAAACAGCACATGTTTTGTGGTTAAAACATAGAATATATTATGGTAAGCAACAGGGCTAAGATAATGCCTGAAATTAGGAATATTCCAAATAAGAACTTAAAGTTACTTGTGGAGGACTTTATACAAGATGAGAGTGCTGACCTGTAAAATTGGAACAATAAACAAACATCTGATTACCTATACTAGTTAACTATACTAGTTAAAGTATAGTGGTGCTATTAGATAAAACTTTGGCATGATTTAAAGCTCCAAGTTAACAGAATTCACCTCAGTGAGCAAAGAAGTGTTATGACTGTTAGAAAATTATCATAATGAATAGTTGTGTTATTAATAATAGCGAGTTAGGGCAGGCGGGAAGGGACAGAAGGCAGGTACGGTTACAAGAATTAGTAGTTTAATAAAAACGTATGTTGTTTTTTAATTTCCATTTTGAAGTTAGAGAAAATTGNTAGTTAGGGCAGGCAGGAAGGGACAGAAGGCAGGTATGGTTACAGGAATTAGTTTAATAAAAATGTATGTTGTTTTTTAATTTCCATTTTGAAGTTAGAGAAAATTGCTATTTCATTTTTAATTGTTGGTTAAAACGGTAAAATGCATTTCAGTACATCTCGATTGCCTGGACTTTCCCATTACAATGAGTTCCTGTGACTGCTCTGACTTCCTTCTCACCTGATGAAAGTGTCAGTGTTCTGGGATGGTTGAAAACAGGAGCTGGACTGTGCTTGTTTCCATCCATCTCCCTATGAATGTCGGCGTAGAATGCTCACAAGAAGTGATCTTTCCACCCTGAGGTTGAAATCCTCCTGTGCTGCCATTTTTTGTAGCAGCTCCTCATCCCCAAAGACAACGACAAAAAAAGAAAACCAGAAATGTGCCTTGTGAAACATAACCTTTTGTGCATGCAAAACCAACCATTCAAAACTTGATGAAGATCGTATCTGTGCATCAGACTTTATAAAGTCTGGCTTAACCCTTTTTTTGCTCTATGATATTTAAATAATATATGATTTTGTAATTTTCTCCTGCTTGCTTCTTTTCACTCAAAATGTGTAAAGAGTAGAATTAGGGTTTTAGGGCAGCGATTGTTTATGTTATTCTGGATTATTTCCCACCCACTTCAACCAGTTGTATGCTTGATTCCAAACATTTGTTGCATTCTTATGAATTTATGATTTGTTAAATATTTTTAATTCATTATCCATATTGGTTAAGAGTAGTTCCTATTTTTGCAAGGATTTTTGGTGAGCATATTTTTTGATACTTATTTTCTAAGATGTACCATTTCAAGAGTGCGAGTTGGAACAGTCACGTCTTTTTTGAAAATGGCCTGAAATAAAAAAATATTCTTTTAGGAACTGATTACACTTTTGTGGTGCACTTGTGATTACTTAAAATTACATCAGGTACCACAGAGTTTTGATGGTGTATTTAAAAAGCCTTAGGTGAGAAGTTACTGTAGTTTTTCTTTTGCCAATATGCTGCTTTGTAAAAACCTTGCTTGTGGGTTAGAAAGAAGCTCAGATGTATATTAATGATGCAGAAGATAAATGGAATTAAAGGTGTTTTGTATTGACTGAGTTTTAGAAAGTGTCTGCATGAATATTGTAGTATAGTGAGTTTGGAGAGTTACCATAGTCTGTATGGTATTGCATATGTACCATACATACATATATACCATGACATATATATGATTATAAACAATACTGTGTGAACAGGTCTGGGTTTTAGAAGCAGTCTAGACTTCAATAAATCAGAGGTTTTTATAGGTTGTNGTACCATACATACATATATACCATGACATATATATGATTATAAACAATACTGTGTGAACAGGTCTGGGTTTTAGAAGCAGTCTAGACTTCAATAAATCAGAGGTTTTTATAGGTTGTTGTTTTACTATTCTATATGCATGAGACCTGAAAGAGCCCTTTCAAGGAAACTTATTACAGATATAGTAGGTGTGATGGCAAAACTGGAAATCTTTACTACAATTTTTGTAGTTATTTAAGGGAAACTTGAGAGGCAGTAATAATCAAATCAAAGTATTATATAATGTTGTTTCCTAAAACCAGTAGTTTACCGAAAAGTAAACTTACTGTGAGGTAACTATTATATAAACTTTACTTACTATTAGGATTATGATATGACTGCTAAAGACTCTCCCTGTTGCCTGTAGATGATACAAGGCTTTTAGGAATAGGGGAGCTTAAAATTACAGCTTTCATAATGTCCCATTTTCTTGGATGGAAACTGTGAAGCTGTGTACTTGCTTTATTTTTGCAATACATGAATGCTTCGTAGTATTCATGTGCTTCTTTGTGTAATACTGGGTGGCAGTCAAATTTTTGTATTTTAGGGTATTTTGATGGAAGATAAACCAGGAAGTTTAGGAACCAGAATTTCAGAGTTCTCCTCAGGGAAATAGAGAATCTTGTTAAATGGATTCATATTGTGTTAATGTTATGAATGCATCACATTTGGACTATATTTGCTTCCTAGGGTGTTAAATGTTGCATTTAGTAGAACCTGCAATTCTTTTAATAAATATGATAACATGTTTCTTACTCTGAAGTAGGAGCGTGTGTTATAAAGCAGAACAGAGGTGGAGAAGGGCAAAATGTCATCAAACACATAAAACCAAACTCTAATATCTTTACACATTATTGTTATAGTTCTGAGTGTAGCTTCAGAAAGAAGAGATCAGATTTTAATTTTGAACATGCACTAGTGTTGCTTTAATGTAGCTGGTGCTGAGGCTGGTGGAGAATCTAAACTCAAGATCAATTAATCATAAGCAAATCTTTGAAAGTACTTCTGTCAATTACTCTGGGCAGGTTTTGGATCTATTAAACCTGTAGAAAGCATTAAAGGGGCTTGGGTAGAAGAATAGCTTTGGGTTGATAAAAATTTAAATACTAAAATACAGTTTTCTACTTTGTGCATTTAAAATATCTCAAGTTTGAAGCTAAGGGTATTGCATAGGCCAATGTGGGAAGAAAGAAGATAATTGAACTAAATGGTGGGCACCTCTGGTCTTTTTACTGTTTTTTGTGCAATTCTGAGTTAAGGGAAGGAAGACGTGCTGTAGATATAAGACAGCGCTGATCAGGGCGGTGCTGATCTAAATTGATAAGGGATCCTTGCTCCTTATTAGCAAATAACATTGACTCTTTCAGTTTTATTTACTGAGGAGGTTTTATCTAAGAAGGATGAAGTGACAACCTGTATTCTTTTTGTTTGTGTATGCTAGTGGTCATTAATAATTGAACATGGCTTTCTTCTTGGGCAAGAGAAAAAAGTGAGAGAAGGAAATGCAGTCATAATGTGGCTTTAGATAGTTATAAACCTTCTAGCTCCGTACAAAGAACTTGGATATAAATGAAAGAATGAGAAAGTATTTGAGTGTGAACTTGTGAAATCTTACATTTTTCCTTTTGCTGATAAATTAGTGTAACCTTTTAGATATCTTGGAAATAGGAAAAGGTTAGAATGGTTTTTATAATTTATGGGTTTTAAAAAACTATTTTTACAATTATTTTACACAGTATGGCAGTTCTTCTAGCTAAATTGAATGTCACTATGATTAATTTTTAAGGGGTTCTTTTTGCCTTCAGAGATCCAGACTAGAGATCATTGCTTTGTCATTGCCCCTCTGTCACCTGAAGGTGATGAGAAAGTGACCTCAGTCATATGGATTATGTACACAGAATTATTTTTTTTAATCTGGCTTAACAAGAGTCAGAAACAGGTTATCTTTACAACATAATCTTCTTGATGTTTAAAGTTATACATTAATATCTTTATTTGATGAGTTGATTATGGAAAAGACAATTTATATTTGCTATCAGATAGTAGGAAACAGCGTTCAAACATCACTCCTTATGACTATTGAGAATTTAAATAAACCCACTACTTGGTTTATTAGCTTGACTGACCATTTAAGTGGATTGTAATGGTGTTTATTTTGTGTTCATCACTTAATTTACAGTTTTACAATAGTAATAAGTGAAGGATACTCTGTTCTAGATGCTTACTGATGTGGTTTTTTATTACTGGTTAAAATCTTCTTAGTTTAGATGAGCTTTCTTTAAACTCACTTCTCATATTTTAAGGAGTAAAATAGTTGTCAGGACTGTGGTAGGATTTTTTTTTGGTAAGAATTCCTGTTTTTCAATAATGTTTAATTTCTTCTGGTTTTAAGGAAATCTGATGAAGGTTTATCAGTAAAACAGTATGAAATAGAAATGAGAGGAGAGCTGAATTGTTAATGCAAATAATTGATCAAATAACTATATTTATAAATCATGCAATTTCTTTATTTTCTGTATCCTAGGATACCAGATGGTCCCATTGACCAGGGACCAGCTGCAGGAAAGGTACATGCTTTAGAGGAGCAACTTCTAAAGGCCAAAGAACAGATAGAAAACTATAAGAAGCGGACAGGAGATGGTTGGTAGATAAGTTTTCTTTTACTTCTAAAACAAGTTTTGGTGTTTTGATATTTCATATCACAGATGTATTAGCTTCTTAACAAGTAATTCAGCTACAAGTACTGATGCTTTTATGCCTTTTTTTTTTTTTTTTTAAAGTAGAAGGCCTTGGAAAAGACCATGAAATACTGAGAAGGAGGATTGAAAATGGGGCTAAGGAACTTTGGTTTTTCCTCCAGAGTGAACTGAAGAAGTTGAAAAATCTAGAAGGAAGTGAACTGCAAACACGCATTGATGAATTTCTGTCTGATTTGGGTCATCAGGAAAGGTACTTGCAATAGTTGTTTCTGACCTTTAATTTAACTGTCATTATGTTGTTCAAAGATGCGTGGCAATTATATTTTTCATTGTTGTCAATCATCAGGCCTCCTTATTGTTGGAGTACCTTTTGTATTATATTAAAATATTCTGGTTGAGTTTTTTTTGCACTGAACAAAATTAATCCAGGAACTGTTAAAAATTCAGTGACATCTTTCTTTAAGCACAATATAACTCTATTCCCAACAGGGTTGCCATGATAGTTTGTGTCTCACCAGTAAACAGTTATACAAAAATAGTTGAATTAACTAAATATACTACCTTAAATCAATGCCCTGAAAAAAGCTGTGATCTCCATGTGTGAACATCGGTAATAAAGCAAGAGCCTTTGAAAATAAAAAGAATATAGTAAAGGGAAAAAATCATAAGAAATTTCAGTTCCTTAGAAATAATGCAAACACTATTTAAAACATAAAGACCATATGAATTTAATTATTAATACAGGCAAATAGTATAGTCCATTAAATTTTGTAATTTAATATTCCACAATTCCAAAATCCATTTTGTCACAGATTGATTTAGTTGAAAGTGAGAAGGGACTATTCAATTATTGAGAGTTATTATTTATATGGGAGACATTATTAAATTTCATCCAATTAGTTCTCTGCCAAGTGCAGTTTCATATATTTGACTGAAATAAAAGTAGTGCTTGGCTGAAGTGGGATTTTCCAAAGGGCTTGAGATCTTCACTTGACCAGTGGCTGACAGAGAATCTGCCACTTCCCTGGCCAGTTTGTTTCAATAGTTATCTCCTCTCAGAAATATTCCTTCTCTATAGAAGTTATTTTCGTCTGGCCTTCTTGAGCTTTAGGTCATGGATTCTTTATCTCTGCTAAAAGCTGGAGCAGGTAGTCTAACACCAGACTCTCTGATGTCTGTCATGGTAGCAAAATCACTTGGGTGCATGTTATTGCTCTGTGTATAAAGTCAGGATGAAGCAGCCACCACAGTGAAACCTTGAATGATGTTGTGTGTGTTTGATGCCAGAAGGTTTTTATGTTGCCGCCTCCCAGGATGAGTCCTTTCCTTAGTCCTTTAAGTTCTACACCAATGATTATTAATTCATTAAGTCTTAATTTGCAAATTTATGCATTTCTGACACCCTTATATTCATGTCTCTCTATACTTCAGGATGAGGTGAAACCCATTCGAGATATGCAGAAACTCCTTCGCATTGAATTATAAAACTGCCCTGTAGACCTCTTAAAGTTATGAGATGAATCTCACTGTGGTACTGAAAGAAGTTTGTATATGATGCAAGCAATCACAACTGCTCTTTTTTTCCTCTGAGAATTTTTGTGTTGAGTGTGCAAGTATTCTTTCAGTTGTTGTGGTGGTTATTAAATATAGAATAATCTGAAGTCTGTTTAGTCTTAGTAACAGATCTGTGTAGACCTTCCTGTCTGGTAAGGTCCTCAAAGAAGACTAAAGTAATTTAAGCTAAAATCAAATAGCCATAAACTAGTTTTTATTAAACTGAATCTAGACAATCTATTTACAGTATAGAAATTCAAAGGAATTGCATTAGGAAAAAAACAGATACAAAAATGTTTCTGTGATATTCAGCCTGTGTTCCTGGTGCATTTGCAATGTTGCCTTTAAGCAGTAGAATTGTGTTGCAGAATGCACCTCTTGGCTGCCTCTAGTCCTCAGGAAGTTTTTTCCTGCACCTCTGAGGTCAAGCTGTCTCCTTCTTTCCCTTTAATCTTTCAGCCTTGTTGTGTGCGTTGCAGGAAAATTCCCAGTTCTTTGTGTGCGCATCCTTTGGCATGCGACGCGCTGCTGTCCCCGGGGTGTTCCTTTCCCTTACAAAGTGCAGGAGCTCCCCAGGGAAGGAGCAAGCTCATCTTCCCCCCACACTGTCCATCTGGTCGTTTCTCTGAAAGGAGCACAGCGTACGTTTGGAATGAGCAAATCAGATGTTCTCATTCACTCTGAGAAGCATAGATTTTGGGTTTGTTTGTTTTGGTTTTGTTTTGTTTGTTTGGGTTTTTGTTGTTTTGTTTTTTACTTATTGCCTGTTTTGTTTGTTGGTTTGGTTTGGTTTTTTGAAGTACATGTGCACTTTCTGAATTTTTTTAAAAGGGGTTAAACCTGTTGCTGAATGCTCTTTTGCTTACAGTGCTGTCTTAAAAAGTTATGTTTTAGATAAATGGAAGACTGAAAGTGCAGCTGATATTAATTACTTTTGTATATATACACGCACATAAATATACATAAAGATATTTCAGAAATTTTAATATCTATTATAATCTAATGTTTGGATTAGGAAGATTAGTGTTAATTATAAATACTTAAAGGAGTTTTTCATGCTGTCCTCATGTGAGAAAACAAAGAGGGGTTTCAAATGATGGGATAGCTGAGTAAAGAGACTAATATTTATTTTGTTTTGTTTGTAGGAAAGCCTGCTGTGTCATAGATTAAGACTTGCTTTCTAAGAGATGATAAACTTTAGTTTCTGTGGTTCTGGACAAGTAGTATTGGAGTTCTTTGTTAATCTTGGTGCTGTTAAGCAAATTGTTTTCTGTTCATATAATAGTGCTTCTTGTTGGATGCCTTAATCACTGTTGGCTATGCCTTAGGAGCTGTGTGGATTTTCTCCGAGAGACTGCTTGTCTTGCATATGTTTTTGTCAAGTATTTCAGTACTGGTTCTATTTGAGAAACAGTGTTGCCCAACACAAGAGTTTCCTTGAGAATTACGTAATTGTATTCTTGTAGTTGCTAGAGGGAAGAGGGCTGTTTAGAGTAAATTCATCTAAACATTGGAAAGAATATTTTATATTGAGTTATTAAAAAAGAGCAAATTTATCCTCTAGTTGTCATGGTTGTTTCCTGTGTTGACAAAAGTTGTTTGCAAGGTAGCTGTTCCTGAGTTAGTTTCATTTCTTCTCCTGGGGAGTAGCTATCATCAGGGATTTTATGGTAACTGGCCAATATTTGATGCATAGTGTTTGGACAAATTTTCACATTATTTCCTTTGAATTACATATTTTCCTTCTGAGTTTTTATTTGTTGATGTAAAATTTTCAAGAGGTTTAAAGTTTTTCATATGACTGGAATAAATGTCTAGACTGATTGTTAAAAACGCCCACCCTTCCCTCTTTTTTTGGCAATCAAGTACAGATGAAACACAGCCAGATTTTTCCCTCCATTCTGCTTTCCAAGAGCAAAATGTTTTTTAAGTGCAGCTCCAAGATTTATTTTATGATATGAAGCAAGAACAGCAACAAGTTGATGCCGTTGGTTAGTAACCCAGTGAAAGACCAAATTTGATGCAGTAAATATCTGCAGTGCCACATCTGCAGAGTGAAGTTTCCTGCCATTTTAGCACCTGCAGTAGCCTCTGATGACCCTGTGCAGGCTCATCCATTGTCTGCACTGAGCTATCCTGGGCTCATGGATCTCCACTCCCTGTGCTTTTAACTCTCTGCATGGAGCATGACCCTGGTCTTTGGTATTTGTGGCTCTTCTAAATCTGTATTAATAACTTATCACAGTGATCTGTCACATTCAAAAAAACCATAGCAGATGTAGCTAGAAAATGCATATTTCTGAGCAGTAACAATCACAGAAAGAAGCTCTCTGTGGCTGTGTCTTAAAATAGCTCTACCTTATAATCATTTCTGTGTGAGAACACCTGTGAATTTTTCACTTCCTGGTTTACTTCAAGGTTTTATATTTTTTTTTTTCAAAGAAGACTATGGATACTGTCTGAAAACTCTTTCATGAATTCATAACATTTCCTGCAAGTCATTTGATACTTTTAATGGTTTCTACTGAGCAAAGCTGCCTTTACCTAATATGGTGAGTCATTGAGGCTGTGTAAGGACACTCTCACCAATCCTCTTACATCAAAAATTATCAAAGTAATTATATTTCATCCATAAGGCTGATTATTAAAACTAAACTACTGCCTTTTCTTTGTCATGGTCACCATGGCCGATAATAGAAAAAATAAAATCTGAGCAACAGTTTTTCCCCATAGGAAAAAGTACTTAAGAGCTGACATTTTTTTTTTAATTGGTAAACTTTGTATTTTCAGTTATTTTTTCAATATTTAATGGTAATATACTTCTATAAAGCATAGGGAGAATGCACTGATTATGTACATCACAGGTACAGAAAAGTCCTTCTTAAGGCTAATGAAAGAAAATTTGCAAATGGTTTAGATTGTGGCAATGTTGTTGCACAGCTGCTTTTAATGATAGAGGGGTTTTTTTTTCATTTTTTAATGTTTAAACCTTAACTTTGTACTTTTTCTTCAACACCCAACATGGTTGCATCCTGATTGGGAGGAAAAATATGTTTAATCTCCCAAGAAAATGCATTGGTTTCCTTTTCTAGTATGCCTACTAGCCTATGTGTTTTCTATGAAAAGGGAAACTGTCTTAAGAAGAGCAGATCCTTTATCTGTTCAGTTATCTGTATATAATTCATTGTATTAGAAGTAGTCCAGTATTAGTTCTGTTCTAATTCTCTTTAAACTGTGTGTGTATGTTACTGTGAGTGTTATGTGTCTGTAATAGTTACTGATTTAAAACTGGTTACCTGGTGATGCTTTAAATTAATTTTTATGCAAAGCTGCAATAGGGTGTTTCAAGCTCAATTACCTTGTAAAAGAAAATCCAGTTTATATAGTTTGAGATTAGAATGTGGATAAGGTTCTTCTGTTTGATTGACAAGAGGTGAGGATTACTGCTACTGAATAATTTGGGTAGAATATTTAATACAACAATAGTAGGTGCTGTAGTCAGTGGCTCTGTTACCCTATGTAGAAACATGGGGATAAAGAGCAGAATGAGTGTATGAGAATAAAACTATAGATCCATAAATCCAGTTGTTAAATTAGCAAGAAAAGTTTGTCTGATAACTCTGCTGATAAAGATAGGGCTGCTCTAATTTGACTTAACTTAGTGTTTGCTACTTAAATGTTATGTCAGTGGAAGCAGTTTCCTAGTAGGAATATGCAGCCTGCTCCTCTCACTTATGTACAAGGCGTAGCCTTGGCTAATTGGGTTTGTGCTTCCAGTGCTAACAAGTACTGCCAACAGCTTGATAAGACCACTTCAGATGTGGTTAGGAAATGTATTTGTCTTATCCTCACACTGTTTTTTGGTCACCTCCCAAATTACTCTGCCTTTGTTCTCTTGCTTCTCTTTCTAGTGATCAAACTTGTGGTTTATCAAGAATTTCAGGCAATAAATAGCAGTATCTGAAGTTCAGATGAAAGTATTAAGAAAAGTGGTTCAAACTTACAGCTTTAGCACTGTTATGGAGAAATGTTTAGCAATATTAAATATTCTCAATCTATGAAATCAACTCTGAAATTACTGGTTCTGAGTTGGGCCACCTTTTACATTTAGAATTATCATTAACATTTCTAGAAACACTTTGAATAGTTTGTCTCTAGTTTTCTATTTCTTCCCAAAAATCCAAAGAGATTTAAAAAAATATCTTTTTGCAGGGTGATACTGTTTGGACAAAATCGGTAATTTTGACTAATCTGCAAATTTTAACAAATAAATATCATATAAAATTTCTGTTTTCATGATGCTAAGTTCTTTATTCTCTTTTTTGGCCAATGAAGTGTTATAACCCTAAGAACAGAATCTCTAATGTATTAGATAATTTAGTATTTGATAGTTCCTCAAAATTTTTGTTTTGTAGTATGGACTTGCATGGCCATGAGTCTGTTTAGAATTTTTAATTTTTAATTGCTCATGAGCATGGAACATTTGTTAGATGAAGGATGCAGTCAATCTGTCTTGGCTGCTGTTTGAATTGTGCAGTAGGAGGTGGCATGAAGAAATTGATTTTGGAGCTGCAATTGAAATATCTCTATAATTTGTCTTTGATTTAATGTAATCCTCCCATTTAGTAATGTTGTTTTCCATTGTTGTTTACAGGTCAATAATGACCGACTTGTACTACCTCAGTCAAACAGATGGAGCTGGAGACTGGCGAGAAAAAGAGGCCAAAGATCTGACAGACTTGGTACAGAGAAGAATAACTTATTTACAGGTAAGAGGATAGAGCTTTTGAATCAAGATAAACATTTTTTTCTTCTTATATACATAATACTTAGCTAAAACCTTGCAATAGAATAATAACATTGCAATTTGAAATGAATATTGGTATATGAACATATTATGTAGAAAAGAAATTATTACATTTGTTTCAAACATTATTTTATATCTATATGGAACTTAATATTCCAAGGCAGTAATTGGGGTCTGTATTTTTGTTGTTGGTTCTTTTGGTTTACTTGTTTCTTTTTTTGTGGGGGCTTTTTTGGATCCGTGGTTTTTACTGGGCTGTACTTACCTGTTTGAATTCTTCACTTTATTGTAAAATCTGGTTGATTTTTTTTAATTTTAGAGTATCAAAATTCATAAATATGTCTGCATAGTTTTAAAAATAAAAATATAAAAGTCCTTGTAACAAACTTCTGAATTAGCAGCCCATTTTTAAAAACATAAAGAAGCAAAATTGAAGTGCTTGTATAGTGTATTGTCTAGTCCTAGATTGTTTCAACAGATGTTTGAAACTTCTCTAGATGCTCATTTTTTTGAGTGTATAAGACCTTTTTAATATATGTGCTTGTGTGTGTATAAAATTTAAATAAAACTTGATCTGAGGTGTTTGGAATTTTTTTCATGACTGAATGGATGCAGCTGTTTATGTAGTGATCAAAAAGATATTTAATGTAGTCTGTTTTATTTGTACTTGGTTTATTTTTCATGGCATGTGTGCAGCTCTTTTGTATGGTCACTCCTAATGCCTGATCTTTTCTCTTATGTAAATAGCTGAATTTGTTTCTCAGATTTTCATTATTTCACAGTTCAGCTGATCAAACCTTCTCTTCTGTGATGAAACTATGATGTATTTGTTGCTTGTTAAATAAAAAAAGTCACCCTTCTGAGGAAGAACATCTCTCTAAATTGTGCAGGAGTCATCACTTTATTGTACTTCTTCAACTCCTTTCTGAGAACTGTTCCTTATTTTTTCCTTTTGATACCACTGTTTGGCAGACTGTAACTGTTTTTCATGCTGATGTACATAGCCTTTCTCTACCTTTTCCTTCACTATCCAGTTGTTGTCCTATTTGGTAATATAACTGTGCAAGGCATCAAAAAGAGCACAAAGTTATTTGCTTTAACAAATATGCACCCATGTAAAGCAGTCAAATGGTTCAAAATTACACACATTTATATACTCCTATTAATAATAAAACTGTATTATAAAACAAAATTAAAAAATCAACAACCCTTGACCCTCAAGTTGATGCCAAAAAGAATTATATGGGACATATTGGTAATGGTTTTTTTTTTTTTTTTTGTTAAGTATGAAAGTACTGCATAGATTTTTTTCTGGTACATGTTGAACAGTGACAGCTGCATTATTTTAGGACATCTCTTTTGGAAGTAATTTAGATGAATGATTGTGAATAGTGATGACTGCTACTTTGTTTGGATGACATTACCATAAATTTGATTTAATGAGGCTACATGTAACTAGTTCCCTATAGTTGGAGCAATATTTAAAAAGCTAGGACTTTATATTTTAAGGAAAGACCTTACTTTCAAAGATGTTTTTTATCAAACAGTTGAAGGGAATGTGCAAGAGAAGTCAGCTAAGACCACCTGTAGTACTGTAATCAAGTGAGTAAATGATTATGAAGGCAGCAGTTTTCTGTCCCTTGTCTTTTGTGCTTATTTTCGTTCTGTTTATTTTAGGAAGTTTATGATTCAGCATGCAGTCTCGCAATAGCAGAATATTTTTGCCTCTGATTTAAAAAAAAACCCAAAACTTTTTGTTCAGCTTTGAAGGTTAAAAATACAATCAGGTGAAAAAGGTTACTAAGCACTCAGCAACACATCAACTATATTAGTCATAGTTTGCCATATTCTAGTCATATTCTGCCATACTATTTAGTTCTGGCTTTGTATGAATGAAAAGACAAGAAAGTTGTTCACAAGACTTTTTCTGAGCTTTCTGAACTTTGCAGTATTTTGGTGATTTAATGTATTACTTAGATTTTTCTGTCTTAAAGTGTATTAAATCCTCTGCCTCATATTAAAATTGCTGATTTGTATTTTTAACAGAAGTGCTCATGCTAAAATGACAACAATAAAAAAGGCTCTGGGCACCTTGCATACAAGCAAAGGGATGCACCCTGTACAACTGTAAGCAGTCAAACCAAAAGTATATTATATGGTTTTAGTATAATAGCCACCTGAGAAAGTGATCACTGCTGCTCTCTGTGTGAGATTTTCTCTAGGACTGAGGGACACAGTCTGTTAAGGTCCATCTGCATGCTGGGATGTTTTACTCTACGAAACTTGGGTCATAGGAGGGTAGGTGCAAACTGGAGGAATTAATATTAGAGGGAGATTTGAGATCTCTGTCTAAATTGGAGATCTCTGTCTCTCAAATCAAATATGTACTCTTTCTGACTAGGGAGAGAAGAACATTTTCTTCCAGCAGCTGGAAGAAACTTCTGGTGGTTTGTTTGGTTTTTCTGTTTCTTTGTTTGGATTTTTTCTGCCCCCAAAGTCTTGAGGAGAGCTGATGCGAAAAGGAAGGATTACAAATGACATCACAGAAGAAGGGGAATAGAAGATGGTATGAATTACATTTCTGATAATGAGGATGAGAAACCCATTTTTGACCTACTTCTCTTAAAAAAAATGGGATTTTCCAAAGATTTTGGATGGGAGTCTCTTCTCCAGCAGACTGTGTAGCATTGAAGAATAAAATATTTATCGAATATATAGAAATTCCCAATTTTTAAAATGAACATCATATTGTGCTTATGAGCTTTTTAGCATTTAGTAAATGGTAGCAGAGTGCTTTCCCACTCCATTCTAATCTATTGTGATTCATTGGATTAAGTACATTTCTCTGAACTGTTTTATGAGTTGTTTCTCATACAGTAAAATATGTTAAGGGTTTTGCCAGTTTGTCATGTGTTTTGATAGTTGACTGCACACTTTAAAGCCCTGGAAGATGGAGAGGCATTGAGGCAGCACTTGGGACATTATTCCCATCTGAGCCTACTTTCTGTAAATAGGCCAACCAAGAGTCCTGGAAGAAGAATACAGTGGAAACCCTGAATTTTGTGAGAACAACAGTATATGCACATCTTCGTGATGAAAGACCATTGAATTGCCATTTGCAAAAATCTACTTTTATTTTAGATGGTATTCTCTGCCATAGGAATATGTAATTCTAACCATTTTACTATTCTGAAAATTTCTTATTTTTCTCAGTTGCATTGTTCATAGAAGTTATTCTGAGGAAGATAAAAGCTGTAAACTCTCGAATGACTTGATGATCTAATCTTCTATATATTGAAGTATGTTTTGTGTGATTGGTCAGCTGTAGGGGCTTTTTTTGGATTTTGTGTGGGTTTGTTTTTCTTTATACTGCAGTTGTATGGCTGTTACATTACAGAGCTTGACATTCATGGAGGTCCCTTTCATCCCTCTCTTGATTATGTAGATCATTAAATTGGAGATGGGAGTGTGATGAGCAGTGTCATTAGGGTTGAAAACAGAATGTACTACCCATTCAAATCAGGGATTTATAATCCTTTTCTGTGACTTTGTGCCAGGAGGAAAACTCTTTTGTCAGTCTTAATTGGTTTTGAAATTGACTGTTATCTTTTATCAGCTCAATACTTTTACTGGTTGCTTTGGTTGGCAGTTTTGGTTATGAACACCCAAGCTTGAAATTTAACTTTTCTTCCTTATCAATGGGTAATATTTCCACCTTATCCTGGAAACACCAGCTGAAATTGCAATAAACCCAAGTATCTTTACTTCTCTTTTTCTTTTAAAATTCTTAATAGACAATTGAAGCTCAAATGCTGCTTTGTCTTTTTGCTACTTGAGTATAGCAATTTGAAAAAACCCCACAGTCATTAAGAAATTAGTTAAATAGCTTCCTTTTAAAGACACAAACTTATACTTAGATATATAGTTTTTAGTTAAGTCTACAAATAATGATAAAACCCAAGTAAGTGCATTATATTAATATTGGTAAGCAGTCACACCATCGAGTTATGTTTCATTGTGTGATTACTACTTGATTTCCATAATATTGTTCATAAGCCATTTTATGAAGCTTGAATTTGCATGAAAGAAAGAGAGAAGGGCCCACCTTGACAATACTTCAAATATGGCATCAATTAAATGCCTTCATTTTAGAGGACACAAACATTTGGAGGTAATGGCAAGTATAGAAAGCATAATCTAAGGGCATATTCCAAAAATTCTTAGAGATTATCCCTTTCAAAAAGAATAGTGTTGTGGCTTTACGCAAGCTGGCAACAAAGTACCCCCTGGAAACTCACTCACTCCTCCTCCCTGCTACAACAGGGAGGAGAACCAACGGGGAAAAAAATTGTTTTCATACCTAGTTAGGCTTTGAGTCAGGTGTATTAAAATGAAAAAAAATATGCTGAAGGTATAGCACATGTTGTAGAGTTTTGGATATTTTGGGTGTTTTATTATTCCCTCCTCCCCCACACCCCCTCTCCCAGTCTGAATTGTTGTCCCCTCCTTTACACAACTGAATGCACAAATTAATTTTATTTTACAGTATTTTAGGACTCAGATTATTCAGATTATCTTTAAGATCACTTGAAGGAGAGATCTCAGTTCTCTAGACAGGGATCATTGTTTTTTGAAGAATTTATTTGATTGTTGCAAATTTACAGAAAATTTTATTTAAAGTTGTTTAGATGTGAAAGAAACAGAATTAATATTGATTCTCATATATCAGTTTTCCTGCACCTTTTCTGAAACTTTCATCCTAGAGATTTTATGGAAGACCTTTCTGAAATTTAGAAATATATCTAGAGCTGTGCAAATGTGAATACGTACAAAAACAGCTGTCTTTTATGTAAAGAAAAGCTTCTGTTGATTATGATGTTGTGTTGTCCACATACCAAAAAATTCCACATACCAAGAAATATTTATTAGTTTGTGCTTTTAAACATAGCATTCATACAGTGTAGGCATTTGCCTCCTAACTCATGGTTTCTTGGTTTGTGGACATGAAGTATGTTATTTTATGGATAGTGTATGCAGATTAAAATTCTGTCCTTTTCAGTCTGCTCACGTATGTGTTTTACATTCTGTATTTACTATGTGGTCAGTTAGCCTGGGAAGCAGTCCCTTAACAAGCATTTGTTTTATTCTGTAGCATTTGTTTTATTCTGTACGTTGTAGACAGGTGGAAATTTTCTTTTATTGGGTGACATGCATGCTTATTGAAAGAGAACTAACAAACCTGAAAAAATGCCAAAGGAAAAAGCATTCCAATGCGGAGAATCATGTTGATGAAATGTGAACTCTGAGTCCAAATGTTGACTTATTCTGACAGATTTACGAATGAGAAAGTAATTTAAAATCTTGAATGCATTCTATTTTACATTAGGATAGTGAAGTATGTTCAGTAACTGTTCACATTCACAGTGAAGAATTCACATAAAATTTTCATGGAGCTGAAACTTACTCATCCTCTTTAATAGGAGATGTATTATAGCGGGATGGCTTCTGTGATTTATGACCTTTGCCAGTTTTTCAGAAAAACGCGTGCCTTTGGTGTATCTTCTCTTCAGCTCCACTTTTTCACCCGTCCTTACAGAACCCGAAGGATTGCAGCAAGGCTAAGAAACTTGTGTGTAACATCAACAAAGGCTGTGGCTATGGCTGCCAGCTTCACCACGTGGTGTACTGCTTCATGATCGCGTACGGCACGCAGCGCACGCTCATCCTGGAGTCGCAGAACTGGCGCTACGCCACCGGCGGCTGGGAGACCGTGTTCCGGCCCGTCAGCGAGACCTGCACCGACAGGGCGGGCTCCAGCACCGGCCACTGGTCAGGTAAGGCTTGGCCACTCACATCGCCTCTCCTGGCTGCTTGCAGCCTCCTTCCCACTGAACTCGTTTGTTGTCTCCTCCGTGCTGTGTGGAGCACAGTAGCTGTGACTGCAGCTCTGTACGTAAGCACCTTTTACGTCCTATTCGCCCATGGTATTGGGAAAACTTCCTTGATAAAATAGCTCTGCCTTGGCAGAGATTTTTGAATAAAAAAGTTTTGTATTTGAGATTTAAATTATAATTTTTCAGCAGGCTGCTACTGTGTTCTCTGCTAGATATTAATCTAATTTTTGTGGGAAGAGAGTATTAAATAGAGGCTGTTGTTAATAAGCTTTTATAAAATAAGGAATGTTGCCAATATTAAGCAATAGAAGTATAGTAGAAATGGTACTAAATAGTCATTCACACCCTCAACAAAATAAAGAAGTAGTTGAAATAATTCCTAATGCAAACAGAACAGATCCAAAATACATGTCATAAAACCAATGGCAGTGTTAAATATGAATTTTATTTGTACATCAGGAAGCTGGTCCATTCTTATATCACGCAGAACAATTCACCTAGAATAAGTAGATGGGCACGGATGTTTGGAGGGTCAGGTAGCTTTGTTTGTGTCAATGTAATATTTGTTTTAAATGATACCTTTCTCCATGTGATTGATAGTCGAAACATATCAACATCCTCAGTCTTTTCACTAGGACACTGCATACCCAGTGCATGTGGAATCTTAAAATAAGTATTAAAGTTTTACAGGTCTGAAATTAACTTAATCAGATTTACAAAATCCAGTTTAAAGATTGCACGTAAACTTATGTGTTTACACATTGAAACAGCATTTGCACATCGAAATAGCATCTGTTCTTCTGAGCTTCAAGATGCTGCAAAACTTAGCTTTGAGAATTTGAGTGGGTTTTGTGAATGAGATTTTTTTGCAAAAAAAATGTTTCTTAGGAATGGTTGAATGTTTTATAAAAAGAACTGTAAATGGATAACAGATATTGAGAACTCCAGATGAAGTTTTATTCATGTTTGGTGAACGTAGTAAGTGAAGCTACCGTCTGGACATGGCTCTCAGTGGACTCCTCTATGTGACTCCAGAATTTAGATGCAGGCAGTTTTGTGAGCAACTTTTGAGCACAGTAAGCTGGAAAACAGTGTACTCATGCACATATAACTTCAAAAGATTTTATACTTTCATGAAAATCTATTTAAATTGATGATGATTTTCTTGCAATAAAGGCTCTCGCTGATGAAAATACAAATAATGCTTCATTTTAGGTTCAGTTTTAGGTACAGTTTGGGGTATTTCTTTTTGATTTTTTTTTTCTTTTTTCTTTCTTCTTTTTTTTTCCCTTTCAATTAGTTTCTAGATCAGGATTAATAGTTTGAAGGCTGAGCACATTAAAATACCCTGATGCAAGCAATTATTTTTTAAACAATGAATGCCACTACTTTAAGTTTTGATATTCTAGAGCTAGAGGACATTGAGCTATGAAAGACAATCTTCCTGTAGTTGGCCTGTTGGCCAGCCACTCATGGTGTTAACACATTTAACTGTGTTAAATTCTGATCTTGTGCAATGGCTTGGTCAGTGAGGATGAATGATGCTGATCCATCTCTTCAATAGCCTCAGTGTGGCTTCAGAGGGAGTCTTCACTGGGTACTTAATTGCCGCTAAATTTTAAAGACATTGTATCTTGCTGAAGATTTCTCTATGCTTTTTATGTCTCCCTAAATCTATATAGATTTTTATTTACTTGTATATCTATTTATTTATTCCCTGTTTTTTTCAGGGACAAATAAGTTAGGAGCAGTTTGTTTGCAAAACCACACCTTTAATTTTTTTTAATCTACAGATTCTGAAATCAGCATGGGATTTTTTAGATTTTCAAAATAAATGAATTCAAATGCATCGACATTTATCAATTTTCATTTTTCATAAACAAAACGTTTGTCCTATCTAGTGTAGTGATTTTAATTTTTTTTATTAGGCTTCAAAAATATTCATACAAGTGAATAATTTTAGCGAGTGTTCAATGTAAATTATAGAAATAGGCCAAGTCAGAAAAATATATCCTCTAAGAGAGATACTTTCTTGTAATTTGCAGACCTGAATAGATAATAATGTAGTAAAATGTACATCATGATGAAATTGTTTATATTTGTACATCTGTCTTTCTTGGTTTTGATTTAATTGCTCCTGCTTGACATTTTTTAGTTTTATTCTCAGCACAAAATTTTTGCAGTTTCTGAATTTTATCTTCAGTGAAACAATTTAGATAATACCTTCTTCAAAGAATTAAGAGGCTTATATAAGCTGAGAATACATATAGTTCTGGAGTTTTCTTTCTTTCCAGTCCTCTCCTAACTGGATGTAAAAGCTAAGCTTGTTTTTAGAATTTAGAAAGCAGAGTGAATTTTAATGAGCAAGCTGATATTTGCCTGATAGCAGAAGATTAGTTAGACCTGTTCTCATCTGTGAAGAATTAAGGGTCAGCTAAGCCCACGTCATGTCTTGCAGGGATGTTCTTTGTGTTTGATGTGGTAGTTCTGGAATCAAGTTTAGCTTTTCTAGCTTAAACATATTAAATGATTGAGAATTATATTTTAGATTTCTGTAACAACAACAGTTATTTTACACTGTGGCATAA